>OY982560.1:16782672-17071368 GCA_963859945.1 Euplagia quadripunctaria | reverse complement strand
GTGTGCATTTAGAGGTAAGCAAGTAGGTAACGTCTAGCGAATAATGAAAAGTCCCCCGGAGAGTTGCCCTCGCCACGACAACAGTACAGGCGAATCGGCGGCTGCGCGGGCGGCGATCGAGAGGCCCCGGCGGGTGCGCACCGCCCGCCGCGCCCTCTGCGCCTTGAGCCGTGCTCCGCGCGTCTCTCGCCCCGCCGCACCCCGCTCGCCACCACCGCCCCGCACCCCGCGCGCGGCCTCCCTCACATACTAGTGCGCAGGAAAATTTTATAATACACTTGATGATACCGACACGACGTATGACGTGGACATATTCATCAAGAAAATGGTTGTAGCTTTATGAAATAAGGATAGCCTCTGTACTTTGAACTTGTAGTAGGTATGCACTACTAAGAATAGTACAAGTGTACTAGGTATTCTTAGTAGTGATTTTCATTCCACGTAGATCAATAAATACTTCGGAATACTTGTTTGCGAGACTAATAGCAGAATAAGAGTTTTAATGTTTGCCGTGAGATGGCCTGAGAAGGGTGGTTTTCTAGCTCAAGATAAAGGGCTAGTTAAAAAAAACCTATGGACCACGTTAATACTTTCTAATCTCCAGCCCTCAGATCATAGAAACAAGTTTGTTTCTATGATCTGAGGGCTGAACTCCAGTCAGTTAAATGCTAGTTATACCTAAGTGTGTCCTATATTGGTATTGGTACTAAATTGGTACTATACAGGATTTGGTTAGAACCGCCAACAACTTCATGTCAAGTCCTACGCCTTAGCCATTACGCTTAATCTAGTCATTAATATTCCTTACATATTCCTCCTTCCTTTACGTATTTAGACATAATACTAAAATGTTTAAGTGAAAAAAAAACCCTATTTCTAATTAAGTGGTTTCTGGATACTACTTGTTTAACGAAAATTTTACCGTCCGTAAGCAAAACGAATTGTTTCATGATTATAGGTACCGGGCATAAACGTACCAAAGTAAATGAACAAAAAATTCAAACTTTATTTTAAAAACAAGTAGCATCCCAGGTCGGGGTGAATTTTATTGGGTTTTGAGTAAGGGAAATCTCAGTAGCAGGCGTAGCAGCACGATGTTTGGAAGACGGCTCACCCCTGTGTGATATATATAGATATATATCTGTACGTACCTACATACAACAGACAACTTAGGCACCTATATAGGTATTTCTGATGATGGATATTGTTTGTAGGTTATAAGCGAAAACTTAATTCGACGGTCCCTACGCGTGTGCGTTACCAAATTATTCACCCTACTCGAGCATTGTATGAGATAATATAATTTTTGAGATTACGCGCTTTGAAAACTGTTCTGAGGATAAAACGATATGTCATTCTAATGAGGTTAATATGTCGAATAAATGTATGTTTACACCGAAATCCTAGCAATGATAGATAATGAGATATCAGACTACAAAGTTACGTTTCGACCGCGCGGCCACGTTCTTTTTGTTTTGGACCGATTTTGTCTATATAACTAAATTTTAGTAGTATTTATTGCTTTCTTTAGGTTGACAAATTAGGACCTTTCTTCTTGTGACAGTTTTACTGTATGAAGTCTTAAGTTTTAAAGAAATAATCAACAATAAAGAAACAGCAAGTGAACGATTGCTCGGCCATAACTTCCAAGGTGAATATTTCGTAAAATATTGATCTAGAGTTTATAATTCTTTTTCGACAATTTTTGACAAATTCAGTCTTTAATTGACAAAAAGAATTAGATCTCTAACCCAAGTAGTTGCTGAGATCTCCATGGCCGCGCAATCCTCCACGTTACGTTCGCGCGGCCAACTTAAAACCCTTATAACTTCTTTATTTCTACTTTGACAAATTTTTGGTTTGTTTCCTTCGATTTTGACAAATTCCAACAATTTTTTTGACGAAGATTTTTTCTGTTTGGATAACTTGGCGGAGCAATCGTAATGCACACCCCTACGTTAGGTATAAGGTACGTAAGCGACAAGTCAAAAGTCGTGGTTGACAGAAGAGCGTTTTAAAGTTTTAATTGATCTGACGTTAAAAAAATAAAATCTCATTTTTTATTGCTGATATGTAGCTTGTAATAGTGTTGCAATTTTTTTCATAAGTCTTTAATTTTTCTTAACATTTGACCGATCACCGTTTTTACACCAACTCTGAAAGAGACGATTTAACATTCAATAATTGAATGTTAAATCGTCTGAAATAATTAAGAATTGGTCTTAATTATTTCAGGAAACTAAATATGGCGTATTGGTAAACAGAAGCTAGGTACCTAGAAGAAGTGCAGGCAGCTAAAATTTTTAAACAATATGTTATACACCTTTAAAATTACGTGGAAAACGGCTTAATGAAATTACAAGCGTCCAGTATATGCGTTGACCTGACATGATAAGTAAATCTATACAATGACAGCTTAAGTTATACTGGCCAATGAAAAAACCATGGTCGAAATTCGACCACCACGCGATCTTTAGTTAAGAGAGCCATAGAAGATAAATCTTTGTACCCCTTTTTAAGCAAATTTTAATCACGGAGGAATGTGAATTTTGGCATACTTAAAGTTTATATGGAGAAGAAGTGTAGAAAGCTAAGATTTTTAAGCCATATGTGTTGTAAATTTAAAAATCATGCGATAACGTCTACATTAAGTTACACAAGTCCATTATAATGTTGACCTGTCGACGGAAAGTCTATACAAAGACAGTTCAACTTATACTGGGAGTGAATTGCTTGAGTTATGATACAAATAGGTCGATTAAATGAAACAAAACATTCAAAATTACTTGTAGTCAAAATTCGACCACTACTTCTTCGATATAGAACTAGAATTCTGTAACGGATTTGTTATTCTGTAAAAACAAATACCTACTTTTAAATGTATAACTTATGTAATTGACAATAAATTGACATTTCAGTTTAAGTACTTATAAGAAAAAATATTATATTGTTCATGTAACTCAACGGAACATAGCTGCCTGAATATGTCACATTCTGTCAATTACTCATTCGTACATTGGGGCCAACACTTGTGCCAAGGTTTGTCATTAGAACATACGTAGAATCGTACTAAAACAAAGATCGCGCAGGGCGCGACTCGCGAGGGGCGAGCGTGTCCTACAATAATCAGAAGGTCATGGCAGGGTCTCCGGCGCGACACGATAAGCGACCGTCCATTCTATTAGCCTCATAGAACATGGAAATACCTGCATTCGTAAGTATACGTATAGATGTAAAGGTAGGTAGGTATACATTCCAGAGTCGACCAGAGGTCGAAATTCAACTGTAATTAATTAAATTATTGATAACATAATCCGTCCGTCGAAGCTAGGAATAAACCGGCTCGATCTTTTTTTAAAGATGAATGATGGCCAAGCGTAATTTGAAAAAAAAAACCTAAAAGAAAAGCCCTCGTCAAACAGAGAAGAAAAACGTTGTGAACTGCTTTGCTTTGTCTATTTATGTAGGGTGTATTTGAAAAAGGAACACTTACTCAAATCACTGAAAAGGCATGCAATTACAATAAGAATTTAAAAAAAAACTATCCGTTTAATGTCACTCTTCCGTTTCTAAGGATCATATTACAACCTTCCCCAATAAATACTTTATCCAATACGAAAATATTTTTTTCAAATCTGACTGAGAGTTCCACAGATTAGATTTAAACAAAGAAACAATCAAACAAAAGCTCTTCAGGTTTATTATATTAGTAAAGATATTAAACACGTTATAAAACCAATGGAAAATGTCAAACATCATAATAACCTGGTAGATAGTCTCGAGTAGAAATTTACAGTCATAAAATACACCCGATCAATGCACCGGGAAAGTTAGCAGTTAAAAATTTTCACGCAGCTTTGATTATTGAACTTAACTTAAAATATGTATGTAATTGGAAAATTAACCGGAAATTAATATTTACGGTAGAAAGATTGCCATTGGGGTCAGAGCGAGTGATGCGACGGGGCGTATGGCTGACGAGCGAGGGTACATTCGATTGTGATGCAAATTCCCTGTTTCCGGCGAGGGGGGCTCTCGTCGCAACAGGTGGGGGTCGTACCACCGTCCGTGACTTGTCAATCACAGCTAGTATTAATTCTGATAACATCTAAAATTCCTAGGGTACTGTCAATCCATAGTATCGTAAATCTTCGTTCACATTTTCCTTCCGGGATATTATTTTATCACAATCTCTAAAACTGTGACGAAACTCTATAAAAATATTTTTTTACTAACATTTTTGGGTAATGGATTGGAAATACGCTCATGAAGTATTTAGTACCGTACGCATCTTTACAACTTTTAACTACAACCATTACTGTTTATTAAGAGATTAATAGTGTTAAATTGACTACAAATACAATTTCAGTAGGTATAGCACCTTAAAGTCCCAAAACCATGACATCAATAAACTATACTCGTACATATTATATTACCTGCATCGTACTCAGAACTACGATACCAATAAAATCTAATTAGTGTATATATCTATCATATCGATTACAATACATATAGTAGATAATCTAGACAATTCAATCAAAATTTAGTTCTAACTGCGAAAGTAATTTTAGAAAGAAAATTACCAGCCTCATATTACAAATTCTAACCTACAGAGTAGTAAATACAAATGGTGGTCTAACCGCTAATTGTCAATGTAGGTATACAGTTTAAATTATGTAATTAATATACATATTTTAATGTATATGTTACCGGAAATGTATGAAACCTTGGAATTAGTATATCTTTCCTAGGTAATGTATAGTATTCCAGAGTCAATTCAGGAAGTTTGTCAATAATTCTTACATACATTTCCTAGGAAAATATATATATTTCCTAGGTATTGAAGGTATGCAATGCCTAAATGGTACTAGAAAGTTTATAGTAGTAAATTAACATTGTAACCGAGAATTAACGAATGAAATATAATGAAATATAAAACAGGGTAGATGAAAATTCAAATCTCTCTTGCCCTTGCTCTTTACATGGAGCACATTTTACATTGTAAGTGTTTTATACATTTTTATACAGAAAGAACAAAAATAGCAACAATACAATCTTAATACAAGTATTTTAAGATTTAAATAGTAGCAATTTTGAATATTGAGTGAGAATATCGGCGAGGTATGTGTTGTACTTTTTTAAGATATGGCGAAGAGGAGCCCGTACACCGGCATTCGTTCTGCTCTTCTGTGTACAACAGCTGAAGCATGCGCACCTCGCGCTGCAATACCATATAACACAAACACAACTGAGAAGTAATTCCGCTACAATCAAAGTTATTATTGGGTAGACGTACCAAGCAACATCATAGACATGAGTAGTTTATAGTAGAATAAAAATATATAACATCTTGTAAAATTACTCCTTAATTGTCATTAATTACTATTTAAGTACGATAATCAAGGTCACATTATAAAAAGTAAAATCTTAAGACTTTTCATTAACTTTATGTACAGTGAATTACACAACATTTTATTTTTAAAGCACAAACATTTTGATGAACTACAATCCTTCTTGCAGAGGCACTTTTGAGTCCTAGTCCCATTAGTTTGATTTAGTAAACACCCCACCCGCGCCCTCGCTGCGTTTACTTTACTTACCTTAGTAAATGTATAGATTTCCTAGGCAAAGTGTATAATAAAATTTATTTCAATTCAGGTCGATTTTAGGCATTATACACATTCCCTAGGAATTGTATCACTTACTTAAATGTATCACTTACTTAAATGTATCACTTACTTAAATGTATCACTTACTTAAATCACTTAAAGGGGACGACTCTAGCATGCTTTTTTTAGTTTTTAACTATTAGTGTACATGTTTGAATTTCCAGGTATTTTTACTGCGATTTCTCTTAAAAGCAGCTGAAATGTGTAAAGTTAAAGATTTTAAAGCGTATTTTTTTTTTTGGAGTTATTCACTCAGATATTGAGAAAATCCATAAAAACGAAGTTAAAAAGTTTTGGAACTTATATTACCGCAAAATTAAGTTGTATAAAAGAAGAAAATTTTTATTGTCATACTTAGTTGTAATATAAACAGGTTACATAAAGTAAATGTTAAAGTTACATGAGGGGGTGACATTAAATAAGTAAAGTAAATGTTACAAGAAGTCCTTGTCGCTCTATAGTGTGATAGGATAGGGTAGTGATAGGTAGGGCTTTTGTCAAAATAATCTGACTATAAAAAACCGTGCAAGTTTCCTATTAATTATTAATCATGTGACAGCATGTGACTTTCCCGGATTCTTAGGTATATAATGCAGTTTCAAGTAGTTTGCTTTTTTAAATCAATTGTAAAACGTTTTTTTTAGAATAGTATTATTTATATAATATTTATTTATTTGCACAGAAAGTAGATACATGAATGGTGGTTTTGACATAATTTTTGATCCTTGTACAATCTGCCTTATGTAAGGCATGCAGCAGGCAAACATGGAACGTTAAGTTACAAATTGAAGTCAAATTATCACTTACAACAAACAAACAACTATGACTTAGTAAAATAGTTCTTTTTTTTTTGTTTTTTTTTAGTTGTTTATAAAATTAGATTGATGCTCAATAATATTAAAAATAATGTGAATATTGTACATGTAAGAAACATTCTCGCAACCACTGATATAAAACATGAAAATCACTAACTACAGTAACTGCCAATGCCACTATTTGCAGTCAAGACCATGTTCTGAACTTATTGCTACCCTTTTTATAACCCCACTATTCATTAATATTTATCAATCGACCAATACCATTGCGTTACCGGTATAACCAGTCAAAATAATGTCTATTAACTTATTCTTATTAAATAGTGAACTGTGTTATCATCTATTACAGTTTGTCCCTAATTTTAATAAAATAAATAAGAGTTTTTGATGTGGCGACGACATACATAGTAACATTTTTCAATTAGTAACAAAGTCAGTTTATTTAAAAAAAAAATGGATGAATTTTTTATTGTTTCACGTATATTATTGAACATTACAGGGCCCATGCCAAAAACACTTTTCTCAAGTTACTCAACAGCTATTACTGTTAAGCAGTCATCGAATCACATGATTTATAACGTTGACAAAAGAAACAATAATGATACTATCATTGGTTAAAGGAAATAGTAATAAATCTTTAACAAAGTAAAGTTTACATCTTAGAAATAAGTCTAAGAACTTGGCTATTATATTATCTGATTCATAGGTATTAATTATTCATTACTAGCGACCCGCCCCAGTTTCGCACGGGTGTAATGTAAATACTAATGTAGTGAACAATTATCGTCATATGATTTTCCAATTTAACACAGAACAATATTAAACTATACGTGTAAACCTTCCTCTTGAATTGCTCTATCCATTGGTGAAAACCGAATTAAAATCCGTTGCGTAGTTTAAAAGATCTAAGCGTACAACGGCGGAAGCGACTTTGTTTTATACTATGTAACGATTATTATACCTGTTTTTAAATAAAGGCTTATCAACGTCTACTATCAGTACCGTACTGGTACTCTCCCGTTCTCTTCAAAAATACTTTAAGTGAGCTATAATTTGATTCTTAAAGTAGATCTGAAATAGGTAAACATTAAAAACGTACGGACACTTGCGATATGAACTTCGTTCCGCCTGTCATTAAAACATAGTTCCTTCAATACAATAGTAGGTAAAATAACTTAATGTGTTTTTAATTACGAAATAAACAACTTCTCGTAGTACTTTATTTGTAATTTAAAAAATCTAATTACGATAGGCAGATTACTCATTCCATAAAAATGCATTAAACATTAAAAAAAAGGATGACTCAACTAAGTTATACGAGTGTACATAAGTCATTTCTAAACTATTACAAAGCAGTTCTCTTCAAGATACTTTTTATAAAACTGCTCTCTTAAAAGTTGCCGGTACAGTTTAGTTTATCTATAACTAGCTAGCATAATTATTTTTCTATCCATCGCATCGGGAATAGGAATATCTTGTTTCGGAATGAAATGTACATTTTATCTTCTCTCATTCATCTCTGACAACGTGTATGCAACATTTCATGGAGTAACAAACAAATTCACTTTCGCATTTATATTATTAGTTTATTTTATTGACATATCCTTACTGGATCAGACGACACAAAGAAAAGCAAAATAAATGAATTAGGATGGCGAGGGTTAAATGGTTGGTCTTCGCAACACACTCGACAGATAAGACTAAATCCAGGTTGAGAATGCAATAACGATTCTCGCTCCCCTGATCATATGCAAGTAATGCAACACCGGGGGGTGGGTTTTAAGTCGGTAAGAGTCCGACAGACCCCTTCACCTCCCCAAGGCAGAGGACATCCATGTAGGATCTTCCACCTCGTCACCTCTAAGGGTTGTAGCGTGATGTTACATAGCCTATAGAATTCCTCATGAATCTGGCTATCATATACAAAAAGATTTTTTCGTATCTGACTGGTAGTTCCAGAGATTATCGCGTTTAAAGAAACAAACAATCAAACAAAAAAACTCTTCAGCTATATCCTATTAGTATAGATTTTAATTGCGCAGTCCCTTCAATCTCTCCTGGTTTCTTTGGTGCGTCTACACTTTATTAAAGATAACGGTAAATTATACATTTTGTATGTTCCAATATAATTTAGAACTATGCTTGACAAAACTAATAGTTGCAGCACCATACTTGTTGGTAATATTTGACTTCTGATATCATTAAGATTCTAATAAGCGCTATATGATAAGATTTGCCGTGAGTTTTAATTACCCAGATTCTTTTTTCTTTTTTTGGCTCTGCTTAACACATTACACTGGACCACACGCGTAGTCTGTTGCCAACCCCTTTATAAAGAGCCTCCGTCAGACCCGAACCTAGTCGAGCATCCTTGAAATACACAGTATTACAGTGTAAAACCATACTTCTTTAATTGATAACATTACCACAGTACACACACAGTAGCACACACAATAGCTAGTACTCGTAGGATGGTGTTTGTAGACGAGGGAATACACTATCTAGAGTTAACGATAACATATGATATCAGCCCCTGTTTATACTGTTCCACTGATTCATACGGGCTTTCTTTCAGTCTAAGCAGGGGGCCTTATTACTTCCTCCACTTTGGCTTAGTACGGGTAACAGAATTCACAAATGAGAACACCCATGTATCAGATGTTTCACTTCACTTTAACCAAGTAATAATTATTTTCTAATGCCCACATAAACTACAAGAAATAACAGGCAGGCAAATAAAAATCATTGCTTCAAATAACATTAAAACAACATTAAAGTAAATTAATTATTTTATGTTTTATACTAAGATGTTTCGCCACTTTTCTCTTCTTATGTCTCTTGGACTTGAATACTTACAAGTATATTGTTAGACACATTAACCACCACTACTTAAGCGTCAAACTATTAAAAATACTTTTAATTTGACACTACGATAGGTACTAA
Organism: Euplagia quadripunctaria; assembly: GCA_963859945.1. Taxonomy (NCBI): domain Eukaryota; kingdom Metazoa; phylum Arthropoda; class Insecta; order Lepidoptera; family Erebidae; genus Euplagia; species Euplagia quadripunctaria. The sequence continues at coordinate 17,061,941 of OY982560.1, read as the reverse complement.
AAACCTAACGTTGACAAAGTGTAAGGTGACCTAACTTTACCTATACCTAATGAAGAAATATACGGGAAAGTGATAGTCTTAATTCTCATTTCTCATTTCTTAATCCAGAATACCTAAGTACCTTCCCGGCAAACATGCAATAGAATGGGAAATCAACATCAAATTGTTGATATTTGATTATAAGCATCGGTAACCGCTTGTCAAGCCACTAAAATGTTTTTTTAGGGTTCCATTCCTCAAAAGAAAAAGAAGAAACCCTTATGGGATCACTTTGTTGTCCGTCTATCTGTCGGTTTGTCGGTCTGTTTATCTGTCTGTCATCAAGTTTAAATTAATACCAAATACTTATATCTGCGATCTCTTGAAGCCTTAAAAAAATCAAACTTCTAAGTCAACGCAATCAAAAGATACGGTCATTTAAGCCTTAAATTTGACCAAATTTGAACATTTCGCAGGTAAATCAAAACCTATAGGGTACTTTACATTGACCTAGAATTATGAAATTTGGTGAAAAACAAGGTCTCACAGCACAAGTAAAGGAAAAAATCTGAAAGTCGTTAATTTATTGTTGTATCATATAAAAACATTAGTTTTTGTGATCCAAACTTATATTTTGGTTTTATTATTTGTTTTTGCTTAGTATTTTTTAGAACCGCAAAGTTAAGTTTGTCTTTTGGAAAAGACGGGCAAAAATCATCGAGAATTGATTCCCGAGATGGACATACTATCTACATAAGGAACCCTCGGTGCGCGAGTCAGACTCGCTCTTGTCCGGTTTTTTTATTTATTACTACTAAAAAGCTATACAAAACGTTTCAGCGGTTTTATTCATCTGGTTCTACTGTCTACATCTAGTTCAATCGTAGAACTAGATGGATAAACTCGTTTTAGTGGGTCTGTGGTTTGTAGCAATAATATAATAACATCATTCGTCATCATCATCGTATAAGAGTGTATGATATGACAATATAGATTAATTTCGTCCATTTACGTCTAAACATACCATGTCAATCAAAAGTTAATCCATTTAAAAATCTCTAGATACATAAGCATTTTACTATATCTAGGTTTAATTTTCCAATTTAGCCATGCGGTGTCAGCTAAGAATAAACCACCCCGGCATATCCGGTGGCGTGCCGTAAGTGGATGCTAAATGGCTATATCGGGTGGTTGGAGAAATGCTATATATATATTCACGGAAGAAATGCTATATTTATTGTGATGGCGAATCTTTTAGGCTAGTTGTTGCAGACTGTTGTAGTAAAAAATAACCGGACTACATTTGCAAGATATTTAATTGCTAGCTTATATTAAATAAATCGTGTTCGTTCTTTATGCATATTTATTACTAGCGACCCACCCCAGCTTCGCACGGATGTAATGGAGATACTAATATGGTGAACAATTATCGTTAAATGATTATACAAATTAACACAAAAAATATTAAAGTACACGTATAAACCTATCTCTTGAAACGGTCTATCTATTGGTGTAAACCGAATTAAAATCCGTTGCGTAGTTTAAAAGATCTAAGCGTACAAACGGCGGAAGCGACTTTGTTTTATACTATGTAAAGGTATAAGGAAAATATGTTATTTATGTAATTTAAAACACTATCGATACATTTGACATCATGAAACCTATGGCGCGGTGATAGAGCATCCGAGTGCAACGTTAGGGGTTGCAAATTCGGTTCTTGCTCAGTGCAAATATCTGCATGCATGAATATATATTTATTCGCATTGCTTTGGGTGTTCCGTTAATACATATACGGAATGAACTGCCTGCTTCTATTTTCCAGACACTTATAATCTTGGAACGTTCAAGATATATTAGGTTTCTCTAACCAAAATAGGTTTCTCTTGGATAGGCGTGGCGTGTACTATCTTCGTCTTCATCGCCACTTTCCATCAGGTTCCATTACTGAATAATAGACGCGTGAAGTGCCTTTGTGACACCTGGTTGGAATACAGTTTCTTTCTTCTTTCTTCTTCTTTCGGAATTTTTATTTTCGCTATATATAAATATTTATTTAAATGATTGAATAAATTGTATCAAAATATAGTAAATAATGTAAAAACTCTAAAATAAAATTGCGCCATCTGTGAAAGTTGCCCGAACTAAATATGCATAATTAGTACACAACAGTAATATCGCGAAGAATCCACAGATATTGTAAATAAAATAAATCAACTCGTGGTCAGCATTTTTCGTTGCGCTGACACTTGTTTCCGTCTGGCCCTCATCCGCTGAGCGTCTGAAGTGTAACGCGCGATAAGGAAATTCTTTTCAAAAAAAGTATCTTAAGTACTTACCTATGTTGATCCGCGTACCACAACCCACAGCTATGCTTAGAAAGTAATATGTCCCAGAACATTACTATTATATCTGCATTTGCAACTTGAGAAACAATGATCCAATTTACATGAAATTCTTTTGAGTATGAAAATACGATGTGTATATAGATGTTATGGTATAATTATGTGAACGGAGCCGTAGTCAGTTTTATAACAATATAATCATCGGTGCATGTTAGTGATAAAATATATTTTCTTGAGACGAATTCTTATCTACACATGAAGAGATTTCTTTGCACCCTATTTTTTTTTAAATTGGAATACTTTGTGGCGACCTTCACATATAGCAAAAACATGCTCCTACATCATCTAGCGAAGACGAGCTGAACTACGAAGTAACTACTAATCCTGCATCGCGCTATGAGAGTTCTCGCGCCCTCGCGCTCTCGCGCGATTAGTACATATACAATTTTCCAACATCAACCGTTGGGCCGCGGCCCGCCAGGCATGATCACTTCGCCTGGTCGGAGGATCCTCCCTTTGTGTCGGAGGGACATAACACCCGTTCCTCCACACCTTCAAGATTATATGGACAAGAAGAAGTGCAGAAAGGTAAAATCTTTAAGTAAAAAGTGGTAAAACAGCTAGTATGTACATTGACCTGTTATGGTAGGTAAGTCTTTACAATGATAGTTCAAGTTATATTGGCCAATGAAATAAACCAAAAATGAAAAATGGTCGAAATTCGACCACCAGGCAATCTCTAGTACTTATAACATCACGCAACTACATACAGGAGTTAGTACTAAAATCTTATAGCGATAAAACCATATCTGCGCTATCAAAGTATCTCCAAGACGATAGCGAAGATCTACATATCTAAATAATGATTAATTTTTAGAAATTTAATTTTGACAGTTGAGAAGTGACATGTTGGCCACATGTCACTTCTCAACTGTCAAAATTAAATTTGAGAAGTGCACTACCGACGACGTGAACTAACTGCTAACACGGGCTAATGTAGCTTCATTGGAAGGATTAACAAGAATACTAGGAATGTGCGACCAAAGTTACCAGTATAATTTTAAAAAAATGTTTGTAATCCCAAATAAAAAAAATAAAAAAAGAGTTCGATTGTTGTTACCTACAATTAGATTGATTATAAAAACTGTTTCAATAATTAGATAACAAACGGCTTACTATACAAAACATTTAAATAAATAATAAATCTCGCTGAAAAGGAATAAGGTTCAATTTTGAGCGTGCACCAACACGTCTTGAATATACATACACAAATTCACCACGTGTAGCCTATTATGTCCATAATCACTACGCGCAAGAATCACTCTTTACATTGATTGTAATTATTGTTGCTTATTTGTCACCTAATAATTGCGAATGTTAAAAATTGTTCTAATTATATTTTGTTGACATATTACTTAGCGCTCTTTAAAAAAAAACAGTAACAAAGTCTACAACCAATAGGTTAATAAATTCATTTTTGAGTTAAACACTTCGAAACTGAAAATTGTATGTAGGTACCTCACTTTTCGTATAAGATCATAATATAATGACAGTTCATAGTTCCCGTTCAAATATCCGACTGCGTGCTGCTCTATTCCTGTAGCTCAGATATAGGGTACACCTGTAGGGTTGAATTAACGGTGCCTATTAACACCTGCAATATTTGGTGATCGCTTACCCTCGTAGGCTGTTGTTTGGTACCTCAGTGTTAAGAATATTTAGTTAGTTCATCATTTCAAAACTGTAACAGTACCCAGTAATGGTACAATGTTGTTTTTAGATTGAAATTATTTTTTATCAAATATCTACTCTCCTTATGCTCTGCTTGTTACATTATAGCTATTTTCCCCTCAGTCATTATACTTCACACGTCGGTACATTTAAAATGGGGCTGTTTATGAAAATACCGAGTGCATTGTGCCCACCCCACAAGGATATTTTAAGCTGCGATTTATGCGACCGGAACTCTAGATTTTAATAAAATACTTAGTGTAGGAATGAGGGACGTTACAGACCGTCGGCCAAGCGTGCGCGGACGCCGGGGGCGGCCACCCCGGCGCGCGGTCGTTCACCCGCAACCCGCGCCCGCACCACCGCGCGCCCCTCGCAATCACAGCCCTTTGTGAGCAACCGTGAGCGAGGGCTACTCGGCCCTCACCGAGGGCAAGGACTCCATTTCTTTGTTTTGAAATGCCTTCTAACTTCGAGAGCGCTTACTCTGCAGGCAGGTACGTATATACTTACAGTGGAACTGGACAGAACTCGTTTTTTTTTTCTAAAGAGAAATAACGAAACTGTGGATTCGTGGCACACCGTAGGCCTTACATTAGACATTGGGAATAAGGCAAACATTGGATTTTTTATCCTGAAAGTTACTGTACTTACCTACATATTCGTCACTCGAAACTTAGGTGTAAAGGTGTAACTAGGTGTGAATATATGCATGGAACTGAGTATCATAACCTAATACCTCATGCCTGAATAAAATATTTATGATCGTGAAGTACTAGATTGGATTCCCAGGTCTAACTCACTGATAGTTAAGACCTAGGAACCAAAGCCAGCTCTAAGTCTGGAAATGTACTCAGTAGACGACAATAGGGTTCTATCTCTTTGGAGATGTGTAGGGATGAGTAGGAATATAAATAAAATAGTAGATTAGTATAATAATTACAGAAATTGTAATAAAAATACTACTATATCTATCGTGGGCGGGTGTATCTTTGATTGGTTCATCATAGCCTTACTTTTTTATTCGTGGTAAGTAGATAAGCTTGTCCAGCTTTTTCAAATAGTTGTCACCGCTATTTAATACGTCCAATTTTCCACAGATCTATCGGCGATTAAAGCACACGTGTTTGTGAAAAATATCTGGACTTCCAGCTCCTAGTGACAGAACATCATCTTTTTCTATCCTCGTTTTTATATAATATTCACTAAACAAAATAAATTTATCAAATGCAAAAAACAACATGTCATAACGACATTTATTTAAGCTTTGTTCGTATCGCATTTCCTTCCCCAAACATAAACGCACTTCAAATTACCAAGCGGTTATTGCGTTTAACATCTTTTAAATATGTATAGGCAGTAAAACATCGAAGGGTGTCGTCATGGGAGAATGGTTTAACTATATGCTCTGTCGAGTTATTTTAAGGGAAGCGAGGGTGCGCTTCCATGATTTAATAAAGGAAATAACAGTAATTCAAACCTTAGCCTTTAACAAGATTTGTTGGAGCTTTAAATTTTGTGTGTGAGCAGATCAACCTGCGCATCTAGTAGCCGTAAACAGAATTAGGAACATAGGATTACGTTTCGGCTGATAAGTAGGAGTTCTAGTGCACCGTGAGACGGGAGATAGAATTGACCACAGACAAGTGACACTGATGTTTTTTGCAACTTTTTATAACCACCGACAACCGCTCACCTTGGTTATTATTATATCAATAATATTGCTTACAATACAATATGAATACGAAACGTGCGTGCAAGTTAGTATGTTTCTTACTCCTTCAAGCTGAAAATGCTAGACAGGTTTGAAAGAAATTGCAATGGAGATGGCTATTGTCATACGGGGACCGCGTGTGCGGCAAGTGCACAGTGACAGTTAGTGTAAAGGAAGTCCACGAATGTACGTGAAAATCCGGGATCGCCTGTGTAGAAAAATACCTTCGATAAACAGAAAGAAGCAGACAAAGTAAAGCTGCGAAGAGTCTCTGAGTTTCTTTACATTTACTGATTTCTATACGCTCGTGTATAAAACGGTGTCTAACTATAGTAATGTATATAGAGGCAACACTCATCGTAAACATGACCTTTAATAACTCAGGGCTAAATAATGTATAGGGTGAGTTTTTTCAGTTTTCGATTTCGTTGATTTTAACGTCTATTTGCAAGGAATTGAAAAAAGCGCCAGTATACGTAAAAAAAAACAATGATCCCTCATCTAATACATTACGTTTCGAATAAACAAACAAATTGAATTAACGTTTATTTAATTACACATATTCAATTATAATATTCAAGGAGGTCCCAGTAACGTAGATCGCAGCTATGTTTAGTAGTCACTGCTAAACATAAACCTAACAAAATCTTAATGAGAATAACTTACGGTCTCCACGCCGCATTTATCGAAAGGGTTTTTTGGTTAACATACTCACCATTTTCCCTAGAACATCATCACCATTCAGCCAAAACCACGCATTAAAGTAAAATCTCCGTCAAAATATTCCCAAGCCGTAACCCTATTAAAGTATTTAATTGAAAGTAATTACTTAAAAATACTTACACGTACAAAAAGCAAATCACCCTGCACCCTTGATCGTGCCATCTAAATAAAAACAAAACATGCACCCTACCCGCACATACCAGCTTGCAGCACCGTCACAATCGTGTCCAATTGAACTGAATTTACTGAATTACAATCGTATCGTATAGCCCAACATGTTCAACACGTAACAATTCTAAACTTTACTGTAAATGACATAAAGAGCATATTAAATTTATACGCGTCCTTTTTAAAAAATGCATGCGAGGGTGAACGATGAGGGTGGTTTGTTTCTGTCGATGGTTTTATTATTTCTATCGTAAGTTTGAAAGCAAAATCAGTAGACCGGAAAATTGTTATTTTGATGATTAGTCATTTTTAACGTAAGAGAGATAACCTAACGCTTAGGTATATAAGAATTTAAGTTTATTGGTATGCTGTATGGTTTTTGGTATCAAGCAAGTCTATTTCCACGAGTGGTGGACACACAACCAAAGTTGAAAACTGTATATGAATTAATGTATTCGTCTGTAACAAAATATAGTATTATTTGTTTTTAAAGTGTAAATAGTAAACACGTATCCAAAGAATCTATACGTTTAAAAAAAATGTACAAATATTGCTTTTGACATTACAGATTGTTAATACTGGCTAATATAAAGATCGATATAGATATTTCATACAAATTCTCAATTAAAATTTTAAATAACATGGTTGTGACATCTTTATAATTATGTATTTAAACGGGAATTAACGCGATCACGAAAAGGTATTACATACATCTGAATTGCCTGACGTTTCGACCAGGTTGCACTAGCCGTGGTCACAGGCTGACTGGCTCAGCGGTGCAGATATCTGGATCTGGAATTCCCGTTTAAATACATAATTATATCATGGGACGCGAAAGTTTAAAAGTTAGTGTAACATCTTTTTTAGAAAAAAAGTTTTCCAGTCGTTCGATTTTCTTTGACATTTCTGTTTTAATGACCATGTTATTTTCAAATACGAGTTCCGTTGCGTGTCGTGTACTAAAGAAACGCAGAAGGCACCAAATATCAAAGATTATAAACAAAAGGCTGATAGGTGCAGAAAAATGAATTTGAATATGCGTCGACACATGTAACTGCATACACGAGTAGATATAACAGTTGTATGCTCAATCGAACGGTAAGCTGATGCATGCGTGTTGACATTACAGTTTCTCCCACGGTGGGAGTACTGGGTATGATGTACAATCAGCCGTTAAGAAAATGCGCACAAATTTATCATAGCGCAGTGGTATATAGGTACATGTTATAATTATTGCGGTAAATTACTCTAAAGCTAAGAGGTAAAGGCCTAAAGGAGAAAACATGGATCAGGTAAGTCATAAACAGGGCTATTTTTTTCTCTATTTATTAAAGTTATTCCTTAGTGTTATGATGGGGCTGTCATATATATATATATTTTATCCCTATATTTATTTTTAAAAAAATTGGCGGGTTGAGCAATGTTGCCAACTGTCATAGGATTGACTGCTCTTTTACGGAATAGCCACTTCAACTCACTTTGTATAGTTATAAGGGTTGGATATTAAGGAAATCCGAATGCAAAATTGTTCTTTCTATTAGAAATAAATACAAACCTGTTTGTGAATTCTTTACTATACCATATCAGAATTTTTATCTAGGCGTGACCTGGAGTTAAAATTATGAATACCTAAGGATACATTTCTAGTTATAAAATCAGTAGATATCTTTTTGAAGTGAAACTTCTCTAGAATCGTTGTGATCTGAAATTCGATGAACCGAAAAAGCGTCACGATAAAGAAAAAACATATTCATAAATATGATTTAGCCTGCGAGCGAATGAGATAAAATACAAGTTTACAGTGTTTCCTATAATCTTTGAAAAGAGACAAACATATTCATAAATAGGATTTGGCCTGCGAGAGAATAAGATAGAATACAAGTATCAGTGTTTCCTATAATCTTTGTCTTTGCGCCTGCGTACTACCAAGCCTTCAGAAAATGTGTCGATGTCAACGTGGTGTAATTTTTTTTGCATTTACGTGTTAATTAATTTATGTTCATTATTAAACACATCTTTCTTAATTTGACAAATAACTTTTATATAAATAATCTAAAATTAAATTAATTAACATAAGTAAATTATTTGTGTTGTTTTTATATTTGATTTCTCATTCTCCCGTAGGCTACTTTTCTGAAGTTTCACTTATGCCATGTGTGAATTGCACACACACACTTTTTTTAAATGTTTTATTGAAATACATACACATACTCATGCCTATATCCCCGAAGGAGTAGTCAGAGGTGTATTACCCGTAAACCGTACTCGTAACACCCACATTTTGCCAACTGTAAATTGATCTCACTCACGCAAACTACTGAGTTATTTTTACTGTACATAATATTTCTATGGGGCAAACCTATTGCCGTCAACCGCGCTCTTTGGGAAAATTAGTATATGAACAGGGAAAGGTACGAGTAGGTAAGGTGGAAACGCAATGGAAGGAAAGGTAGAAAGGGATATTGCTTATACGGATGAATTGGAGAGTGTAAGTGGGAAGGGTGTCGCATGCATGTAAGTTGAACTGACTGTTGCTGGAAACTCCGAGCCCTCTAATATTCAAATAATACATTTCTATGGCTTTTTAGAGTTCCGTTCTTTAAAAAGAGGGACCTTCTGTCTCTCTGTCTATCAAAACCCTTTTTCTCAGGAGCCCATAGAGGTTACAAGTTGAAATTAACATCAAATACGTATGTCTGCGGTTCTTTTCGGCAGTAAAAAATGAAGCTTCTTCAACGCAATCAAAATATAGCATTTAAGGTAAGGAAGGTAAGGTAAATCAAACCCTGTAGGGCCTTGACCCAGAAGCATGAAATTTGGACAGAAGCAACTCAAATCTCACAGCAGAAATAAAGGAAAAAATCCGAAAGTCGTTAATTTGTTGTATCTGTATATTATATCTGTTGTATGTTGTATATGTTATGTACCCAATGATTAAACATTGCACAATTTGTAACGCCCCGACAATATGAATAATAAAAAATACAAATACATATTTTTATTGCTGTGACCAATAGGTTGGCGACATTATTCATCCGGCCAAGTCTATTTGCTTACTTCAATAGTTTTTATCATATTGACTTCTCATATTGGGCATTTTTAAACGCCCTGGACTTTATGAATAATGCTATATTAATCATTTGGTCTATAACATATTATTACATAAAACATTTTTTTTGTGATTACTAACTTATATTTTGCGGTTGGAAAGTTGAATTTATCGTATATTGATGTATAGGGGAGTATTTTTAGAACTGCAAAGTTAAGTTTGTCTTACGGAAAAACAATTAATAAGATGGACGTACTATCTACATTCAAGTTTGTTTCCTTACAGAACCATCTGTGCGTGAGTCAGAATTGCACTTGTCCAGTTTTTTTTTACTTTATCTGCTTATTTCAGTCAGGCATCATAAAAGATAAAAGAACGATCGTAAAGGTGTTGTGATGTTAATTTTAACCTCGGGCAGGAGAAAGTCCTTATTCCATTTAGTGTATTAAAGTAATCTTGGATTTATATTACGCCCAATTTCATCCCACTAATATTATAAATGTGAAAGTTTAGATGGATGGATGGATGGATGGATGTTTGTTACTCTTTCACTCAAAAACCACTGAACCGATTGCGATGAAACTTAGTATGTAGATAGCTGGAGACCTGGATTAACGCATAGGCTTTTTATCCCAATATTTCGACGGGATCGGAACTTACACGGGTGAAACCGCGGGGCACTGCTAGTATTACATAGATGACTTTTAATCTTCCCTAGAAAATTCTAAAACATCGTAGTAGTCTCGGCCATATTATTATGGGCTAATAACATTTTTCTAAACGCACTAAATCTATTGATCCTACTGACGCTGTGTGTCCCACTTTTCCAATTTTCTCTCCATACATAAATCCACCCTCTAGTTTATGATTATCAGTATTAATATAACAGTAAAGTATACAGTCCCCACGAGGGACCAGTTTAATAACCTGTAAGCTAGCGCCCCCTCATCACGTTGCCACTTATCACCGGGACTCTAGCTCCATGTCAAACGACAAGTGTTCGTGGTTTCCACACTTTGATGTAGATTGTCCTGCACTGGAAGAGTCTACGAATTAATTCAAAAAACTTTAATTTATTTTTGAATAATTACTTACTTATTTAAAAATAAATAAAACTTGTTATTAAAACTGAAATAAATATTTAATCACTTAAAATAATACATTTTGTTCTCCTTCGACAATTTCGACATGTGTGTACGATGTCTGTTTTGTTTTATATTTATTTTTATTTATTTTATTTAATACTTCCTGCATTTCAAATTACATGAGGCGGACTTAATGCCAAGTGGCATTATCTACCAGTCAACCTTTGGGTGGTGCAAAGAAGGACGTATATTATAACTTTTTTAATTTCTTTTATTTATTATAATTTCAAAAAATACATGGTTAGAAATGGAGTAACTACAGAAACAACAGTATTTATAACCGTATACAGAGAGGTGGGAGTCAGATTGTACGATCGCAATGTAGATCCGATAGTTATAAGTGGATACTTAGTCTGAAAAAATTTCAACTTCGAGAAGTAATTCTTTAACTTTTTTGCGCATCTTGCACAACGTCTTATCAAATAACATGTTAATTTCAAATATTCCCTTTCGAATTATATTCGTGGAACTCTTCTACCCTATTATGATAAGATGGAAGTGTTAGAGGTTACTCCTCGTATTATAAGCTAGGCACAACCCATCAGTTGTTATCGGGCCATGTGTTTGTTTACCAATTTAGCTGTTTCAGAAAAACTCAAGGAACGGGAACAGGAATTGGGATAACAATGAAACAGCAAGGTTAAGGACAGAAGTTTTGGTAAAGAGACCACTTGTTGGAACCACTATGGCACTGATTTTGATAATCCACTTGACTTGATCTAATGTCATTACCGTTAATTCAGATCTCGAATCTAAACCGTAACCGTTTTTGGTCTTTCTCTAAGTTAAGCATTTAGTACAACACTTATATAAATTTCAGCTTATAATTACGCCGTATTATTTATGGTCAAATCACTTAGCAAACTATTGTCCCATCCAGTAAGAGTTAATATCGTGGTGTAGTTTCCCGCGAGTTCAGTCACGATATGTCACGTGACAGTTCCGTCACACGGCCACACCACATGGGGAGTGCGTTCATTCATAACTTTTATTCGCTCTAATGCCCGACATTACTATAAAAGTAATGATAACCACTCTTTTAACAATCAAACAGACATAAATTCCGAGCACCCTTTGTTCCGTTTTTATTTTTTGACATAGGTAATTTAGTTTCGGGGCCGTGATTTTAAGTTAGGCTAATATTGCATAAAATTGTTTAAATATTATGTGACTATTTTATACAGTATAATTGTGTCATTGTGTACAAAAATGCTGTTTTTTTTAATAACAGGAGTTTTAATAACAAAAAGAATACCTAAATGAGAATTCAACCATTCTAAATACATTAAGAAAAAGAGGCTTTTTACATAACACTCAGGAAATTTGGGACTTAATTTTTTTTCTCGTCATTCCTTTTAGTAGAAACGTTTGTGCAGTTTTTGTTAATATAATATTATATTTCTATGCATGTTTGTGAACCTTTGTGATGTTGGAAACTTCATTAACTCCGTCTTTGACCAATAATACGCTTTTAATTTGCAGTTTTATACCGTTTCTTCCGGTTTTTTGTAACCTCTTGCCAAAAAGTTATTAGGTACATTGTTTTTTTTCTAAAACGTTTTATTAAACTTAACATCACACATCATTTTCTTTTATTGTTTTACTACTTAAATAATAAATACCTAATATAAGAAAAATAAACTTTGGTTTTCAATATTCGTGACCGTTAGTAAGTGTAAAGGCGCACAAAAACTAAGATGATCGTGAAAAACTCCCACGAGATGAAGTCGAGTCCGTCCCTCAGAGGGAAGGGGACGTAAACATTCCTGGGAACGACGGGAGGTGGCCCACTTTTGTACTTTTTGCCGCCGTTCAGAGGGGGATGACCGGCTCTGTTTTTTGTTTCATTTTTATTTCTCTTATTTCGAAAGGAACGCTGGCCGGTGCACTACGCAATATATTTAATTTGTTTCAAACCTTTCTTAAGCACTTCTATAGATTTCATCTCCAATTCCATACGACGCAATGCCGAAGTGTTGCTAATTTTAATGTGTAGATATATACAAGGGGACAGAGTGAATTCTAATATGTGAATTTCCTTATAACAACGTGATCTGCTGCTGTGAGACCTTTCAGTTTGGAACAGTCGGTCACGTAAATGGGAGGAATTACGCAAATTTAAATGCAATATGTATGTACATTCGTAGGTATTAGGTACAGTATATACATTCACGTTCGAATCCATTATTTCAATTTATTGATTTACAAATTCGAATACATTCACAAACTTTGTTGGTTATAAAAACATACATAACAGTGAACTTTAATTTAAATAAAAATTTAATGAATTTAAATTCGTAGCGATACAATTGTTGATAAAGGGATAGTCTATAAGTATCTCAGAACAATATTAACTCAGTTTAACATTCTGGGGTAAATATAATGAAGACTTTTTTATATTCCGGTTCCTTTACATACCTACATCGATCAATGACATCAAATGTTATTGTTGCATATTGATAGAGCATTATTGTGCATGTAGATAAACACAGTTATAAAATATTAAGTTGTAGTCCAATCGGCATCTAATGTAAATGTACTTTTAGAGGAAAACTACTTTCGTAAGAAAATTAAAAACTCAAGGTTTCTATTGATAACTCTATTCTATTATGTATATAAATATGATCCATTTAATCATAGTAATATCTATTCTAGACTATTAGTTAATATCAATTCAGGCCGAATCTATCAATTCCAATTTATTTTGTTTTCCTGGTGTTGTTTAGCTCGTTTATTAAAGTATATTATGCACTAAATGGATAACATCACGCTTAGACCCCTAGCAGCGAAACAGTGTCAGTAAATACCAAGGCATAGCCATGGTAAGTGAAATTTTACGGATATAAAAGGGCGTGGCAGAACAGAAGCTGTTTTAATATTATAATTATGTAGCTTTGATTGAATTTTATGTAATAAAAAATAATTAAGATATTCAACGTTTATATATACACTTACAAAATAAATAAGTAAACAGATATACTACCGACCCCTGTCTACAAACTCTTATTGAACATTTAAAACAATTATAGCTTAAACAGGAGTGCAGAGCACCCTCCAGCAATTAGTGGGTGCATGATGCGGGCTATATCGGTAACATATCGACAGGGGAGGTGGGTGAACCCCACCCTCAGGACACTAGCTAGTTATCTGCGCCGATCGATAATAGCCATGGAAAACTACGTACATGAAAATCCATACTTACCTATATTGTCTGCAGGCTGCAGGTAGTGATGGCAGCTAACGCTGTATTCAAATAGAGATAAGAGGAAAGGAACGCATAGAAGTGTACTTACCTATCATTAGAAATTATGTTTATGATAATTAAAGTATGTAGGTACCTTTATATAAGGATATAATAATATTTTTTAATCATTATTTTTCGTTAATGAGCTAATGATTCTGAAATAAAATCTGCGTAACATTCCAGTCTTCTCATTTTCGCCCAAAAGCGCAAACCTGTCTAAATACATTTATAGAGCTTACGGATATTCTTCGGAATATAGAGGATTTGTGCCCGATGATGTAATGACCTACAAGAATCAATGACATGTAGCGGTTCCTTCTTATTCTTCTTTTCAACCAAGCCATAGAGAACTGTCGGTGATTCCTAGCTTGTACAATTGTACATGTGCCTATTGAATGGACAGGGTCCAATCGAGTTAGCTTCTACTTTTAAGCATAAATTGGGAAGAATCATAAAAGAATTTAAAGATATTTGAACAAATGAAAAACAAATGTACCTATATCTTTTCTATCAACATAAGGCGCTGCCACCTTATATTAATAGTATGTGTGATAGAGCGATTCTCCTTAACTATTAGGCCCTTTAATATTAGTAAGTTCAAAGATTTGCAAGCGTTTCTATAAGTCTACTCCTTTAAGGCCTCATTTTACGCAATAATTATATTTTCTTTCCGCGATTCAGCCAGTCATAGCGGTCACAGTTTGTAAAACCCTACCAATACCGACTTTTATGGTGGTGGCCGTCGGAGGAAGTGTCGGTGTGCCTATCGATAGTGCGATAGGTATATGGCAGATAACTAGCCGTTGACGTGTTGAAGGTGACTGACGGCCTCATTCTCACTTGTGCAAAGCAAGCACTGCAATTTTATAGTCTTTAATTTCTCGTTCACAATGAAAAATTAACGTTAAATATATGGAAATCCATAACTCGTATACTAAAAATAAAGCTGAAAGTTTGTTTTTGTATGTCTTTAATGTCTGGAACTAATCGGTCGGATTTGAAAAACTCTTTTTGCATTTATAGCCCAATTCTTGAGGAAGGTTATAGCCATTTAACATGTGGCTAAGACCCCCTAGAAGCGGAGCAGTGACTATTGAAACTGCGGGAAACTTTAAATTAGCAAAATAATAAATTGGGTCATGTAATTTTGACAGATCAAAACGACATATTTTTAAATACCAATAATTTGTAGGCCGTGCAATATTTTTTCCACTCTTGAAATGTCGGGTGTAAAAGTTCACAACACTGAAATGAAAAAGGTGCCAAAAGGTCCATGTAAACAGGAACCTTCCAATATTTCTGAATTAGGTACCTATATGTGTTTACTATAGAAAGAGTCAAGAGAGTCGATAGTCCCTCTAGCAAGCGAAATGTAAATATTAAGAAAAATATTGGTTTGTCATTTGTGTCAGTCATAAAATATCACAAAAAAGCTCTAAATAAAAGAGCTCTTAAAAGTAAATTTCCACACCGGGGTCCTTATATGAAAAATCGATTCTTAAGGAGTAAATTCCCATAAAAACATTCTCTTTAGATATATGTATGTGTCAAAAATGGCCCAAGTGACTGCTATTCACTCTGACCGAATACTGTAGTTGACTGACAAGTCAGATCAGGTACGTACTCTTTATTAAACGTCAAAACGGTAATGAAAGAACAAACTTTGACGTTACATTTTCCTTTTCATAAAGACTAAAAAATAATTTATTTTTACATAAGGAACTACCCTGTTGATAGCATTGTTTAGTCTCTGCGACACGTAAATATTTTTCTCTATTTGCACCGTGTGAGAGGGTGAAATCGTCGTTTGTTAATTTC
This sequence comes from Euplagia quadripunctaria, assembly GCA_963859945.1. Taxonomy (NCBI): domain Eukaryota; kingdom Metazoa; phylum Arthropoda; class Insecta; order Lepidoptera; family Erebidae; genus Euplagia; species Euplagia quadripunctaria. The sequence goes on along the minus strand of OY982560.1, from coordinate 17,046,028 downwards.
TAATAATACCGAAAATTATCAGTTTCTTGAAACAATTTTTTTTTTTACTTTTGGATATTGGAATCATGTTCTTTCTTGGCGACCACTAGAGCATTCAGTAAATTAAAAAAGGACCGCATAGAAGAAAAGTGAAATCTGTACAGAGTTGCAAGAAATCGTTGTAATCAGATGATACGCAACGCTAAACGCCGACACATTCTCGACAACCTCGCTAGGTCTTCCCCCGCCAACACCTGGAAGTTCGTTGGAACTCTGGGTATTGGTAAACAGCGTCCTGCTAATCTGCAGAAGTCAGTTGGTTTGGATGATATAAATCGCCATTTCTCTACATCTGCTCATTTGGATCACCAAACCAAATATCGAACTGTCAATTACTTAGCGGGCCTAAATTGTCCCAATATCAACTATTTCCACTATTCTCCAGTTGCTCAGGGTGAGATAAAAAAGATAATACTTTCTATCAAGTCTAACACTGTAGGATTTGATCAAATCAGCAGACGTATGATCATAACTATCCTTGATTAAGTTTTACCTGGAATCTCCTATATTATTAACTTCTCCTTAGATTCCGGCATTTTTCCCTCACTTTGGCGTAAAGCCTTCATCATTCCTTTACCCAAAATTGCAAATCCCACACTTCCTAATCACTTGAAACCTATCTCTATTCTTCTTTTCCTCTCTAAAGTGCTAGAATATTGTGTACATAAACAGTTATCTGTTTTTATTTACAAGAATAACCTTTTAAACCCATTTCAATCTGGTTTCAGGCCTAGTTATAGCACTACCACCGCTCTTAAAGTGACTGGTGGTATTAAGGGCGGCCATGGAAGACACAAAAGTGACAGTCTTTGTACTGGTAGATTTCTCAAATGCCTTCAATACTGTCAGTCACGATATACTCCTGTCTATCCTCTCCTATCTTATGATCTCACCTGAAGCACTGGAATGGTTCTCACCTTATCTTCAGGGACGCCAGCAGTCTGTTCGTGTCGACGACCTGTCTTCGAGCTGGTGCGATGTTGGCTTTGGTATCCCTCAAGGCGGTATTCTTTCTCCTTTGCTATTTTCTGTCGTCATTAATCTCCTAACCCTCGAACTTCAATGTGCGTATCATCTGCATGCCGACGACTTGCAACTGTACTCCCAAGCTAAGGTTGAAGACATAACAACAGCTATTGAAATGGTTAATAGAGACCTCGAAGTCATTGAAAACTGGTCTAACAGGTTTGGGTTATCTGTCAACCCGACAAAGTGTCAGACCATTGTAATCGGTAGTCACCGATCGATAAGTAGAGTCGACTCTGAGGCGCTCCCTGCTGTGATTTTTAACGGTACAACTATACTTACCTATTTGTCGTTTTGTGAAATACCTGGGCTTACATCTCGACTCTATGCTAAACTGGCGCGATCAAGTTACCAACGTATGTCAAGGGTTTACCGGAACCCTCAAAGCTATATATCGCCTAAAAAACTTTCTACCTGCGACAACTATGACTACACTCGTGCAAACTCTTATCTTTCCTTTAATCGACTATGGTGATTTGTGCTGTTATGACCTGATTGCAGATCTTCTCGATAAATTAGACCGTCTTCTTAATAACTGCATTCGATATATTTTTAATCTTCGTAAATATGACCATATTTCCACCTTTCGTTCTCAGCTCAGATGGTTGCCAATTCGTCAACGCCGAAAAATGGGCGCACTCACTACCCTATTCACTATCCTCAATTCCCCATCCCCGCTACTTATTTAACACCACACTTTCAACTATTGTGTAATAACCATGACAGAAACCTTCGGTCGTCAAATAACCTACTTCTAATTTGTTCGTCGTTCTTATCGGTTTATCGGTTCTTCTTTATCGGTTCAGTCTACTTTACTATGGAATACGCTTCCTCTCGAGGTCAGGATGGCTACTAATCGTTATTCTTATAGTGAAAGTAAAGGAGCTCTTACTCAAAGACTTATCAGATTCAACTCTTCAATAGTTAACCATTGAATATTGTTATAATATATATATTTATTCGTGGATATATATAATTGGGTATGTGATAATAAGTTTATGATGATCATGTCTATATTTATGCATGCATGCATGTATATAATATATACTTTTATAATATATATATTAGGCTACAAGTTACGTATATTTGTGTATTATGTCGAAAAATTTTATACTTTACAATTACATAATATACTCTGTAAGTGCACCTACTTCTTCTTTTCTCTGCATCACCCAATGGTTGACTGGTAGAGAATGTTTTAGGCATTAAGTCCGCCTATGTACCAAATGTGCATAAAGTTTAAAATAAAATAAATAAATGTAAATCAGTTTGTACATAAATGTTTAGACTTTAACTTTATAACTTAAATATTGTAAAACGAAGTCCCCCGCCGCGTCTGTCTGTCTGTCTGTTCCGATAAACTCAAACACTACTGAACGAATTTTCATGCGGTTTTCACCAATAGATAGAGCGATTCATGAGGAAGGTTTAGGTATATAATTTGTTGAGGTTTTGTGTAAATTGTTGATTTTTGAAGATGTCTCTGCTACCCGTGCGAAACCGGGGCGGGTTGATAGTTTAAAAATAATGTTACATTAATTTTCAGTAGATTGGTGTATAGTTTACACATTATTTACATTTTTATCGTATTTTGAAACGAACTCTAACAAGGTCGAAGTGAATTACCCAAGTATACAGTCGGCTCTTAATCTTATGTTAAATATTGTATTAAAACCGGGAAACTGCCTTCTGACGCGGGTAAAAAAGAGACAGTATTATTACAATTATTACCAAGTAACTATTACATTATAAATATATAATCTGTGGCATTATCTATTCCTTTTACTCTGACAGCACTCCACACCATCTGTTTATTCTGTGTATATCAATAGAAAGAGTAGGTAGTTGAGCCTTTACCGAGTTTCGTACATACCATCTACCTATTTTAGGAGGTAGGACAAAAAGATTTCATCCAACCCTAAAACTGCGGTAAAAAGCACTGCTAACACATTCCCAGTACAGCGGTCACCAGAGATTTATGGGTTACTAGCTGTGTCCGCGACTTCGTGCGCGTGGAATAGTGTATTTATATCGAATCAACAGCCTAAAAAATAAGTTTCAAGCTTATAGCTCTAAATATGACGATACTTCCATCCACCTTTCATCCATATCATTCGACCCCTTACATCCCTTTTTTCGCATTAAAAGTAGCATATGTCCTTTCTCAGGCTCTAGATTATCTGTGTACCAAATTTAATTTAAATCAGTTCAGTAGTTTTGGCGTGAAAGGCGACAGACAGACAGAGTTACTTTTGCATTTATAATATTAGTAAGGAAGTAAGGATTATACTATGTTTAGTTTAAAAGATATGATACAACAGTATTGGGGAACAGTAGGTACACCCACAGTTTAAATAAAAACAACCCAAATATGTATAATTTATATGCTTATATGTATAGTATGTATTCATTATACATAATATATACTTACTATTTAATGTACCGAAAAATATTTTGCACAAATCTAAGACCTAACCTATTTACTTTAATTTTTAAAACTTTTAATCAAAAATATGCATAGGTAAAAGCCAACGAACAAATAATATTAAATTAATTTCAATTTCATTGTCATTAAATTTATTTGATACCAGCTGCGCACCGCGGTTTCACCCGCGTGAATCCCGGTGCCTTAGGAATACGGGATAAAAAGTAGCCTATGTATTAATCCAGGTCTCCAGCTATCTACATACCAAGTTTCATCGCAATCGGTTCAGTAGTTATTACGTGAAAGAGCAACAAACATCCATAAATCCTCACAAACTTAATTACTCACAAGATTAATAATTTGGTTAATAGTGGCTATTGTAATATGTTAATGGTTACATGGAGTTGCCAGAATAAAGAAATTATTTGAAATCTAAATACGCCTGTTTACCTGAAAATCATCTAATTTATCAATATTATGGAAAGTTTGGCAAATATTCTAGAAAAGGCTTTAAATAAGTTAGCTATATAACGTGAATTAATATGTTCGTGTCATTTGGATCCCACTCCTCAAGCCTCACCCAATTTATTTAGAGACCTCATTAACCTCGATATCATCGGTTGTATAGAAGTCAATCAATTTCGCAATAACATTAATGGAAATTAGTTTGATCGCCGAGAATACCATGCAGTTCAAATTATCATGGTTTAAATCGAAATCGAACCATGTGGATAATTTTGTGAATCACTTTTATCAACAAGTTCTATTAACGAAGGTATCTTAAGTAAGATTACCAAAGTATACATACCCTATATACATTTGGGTATTGAAAGATCTATAGTTAAATCTCTACAATGATTCTTAAAATATATTTTAAATTTAAATAAAACGAAATATCAATTAAATCTTAGTAAAAGTTAAGTTGAAGGATAAAATGTACCCCTCCACAATATGTAGTAATGCAGTGATGAGTTCCGGAGATAGTCATTTTGAAAGGTTGTACGAGCGAAGAAGTGGGCAGCGCAGTGGCACGGTCGCACACCTGTGCAGCGGACATTCTATCCGCAGCAATAGCCGAACTTATCGCCATACGCTGACGCAACCAAAACAGGATTCACCTCCCAACAAAAAGTTCCACGGCCACTATTTCGAAACTCGTGCGCACCTAAATAGAGAAAGGCATCTATGTGCTTGTACATCATTTGTAGAGCCGCTAGTCGCAACCCACGGGGTACGGGGTGAATGCCCTTAACGTCCTCCGTCCTCGTCGAGCATAGCGCCCTCCCGTTCTCGCACGCTAGAGTCCCTCTTCTTTCGACTTTGAAAAGAGGGCACGAGGCTATCGTTGCTGAGCGATTTCAAACTTATTATAATTAAAGTTAAAGTCGTGATTGGTGTGCTGGGTTAAATCTGTGTACAGTTAAGGGTGTGTGCGCACGCGCATTGCGTTTGTATTCAAATGAGGACAGTGCGTTCCGCGCCGGAGAGCACTATGATTGTACTTTTTTAGTCCATGAGCCGTAATCAGCTACAAGGAAATGGGCATCCTTAGGGGTGGCGCGCCGCACCACGCTCGCTCGCTATTGAGGACACGATCTCGTTAATGCGCGACAATTAGACCGGTGCTCCGAGAACAGAGACAATTTGTATTAATGGTTGTCTTGACGGGACACTATTGATATGAACACGTCACATTTATATTATTAATTATATGTAATCATTCACAAAGTCTCAACAAAGTTAAAACTATACATACATTTATTGAAATATTGATGAAGTCAAAGTGTAATTTGTTTTTATTTAGTAATTAGATTGTTTTTATCAGTTCGTTGGGACGAGGTTCGGCGCAAAAAGGATTTAATCTTTATAAAGCACACCATTTACACATTTAAAAAAATACGCAGATTTAGTAGGTAGTAACCGTTATCCAGTGGTTCGCGGCTTTACATGCGCATTACACATGAATGTAGATGACACTTGGGCAAAGAGCTATTATTGCTCTTAGCACTTGGGTATGAAAAATGTGATTTTACTGTTATATCTCAAGCTTTTGTAATCGAACCGTAAGCATAAGCTTTGAAAAATGAAATGGCTCATCAAATTGGTGCAGCATGTTTTGTATAAACATAATGAACCAATGAAGAATTTCGAAGATACAATTAAAATTTTAGGAAGAGCAGAATGATAGTTTCACGGTTATTTTTTGCAGACAACCTTCATTTAAACAAATAGCTCAATAGAGAATTTGAAGTATGTATTTTTATAATCTAATAAATACTTTAATCCACAATATTTAAAAGTACATAAATACCAATTTATGTGCTTAAAGATATTCTTAAAGCTAAAAGCTTCTAGATATATTTATACGAAAATAACGTGACAAGAAAAAAAACTTACGCACCCGGGAATACTTACGATCTCGGACACAGGACTTACAAACAAAGATAACAGACACAAACAAAGAAAGCAGCCTCTCAGAATAATTATCTGTGAATACCACAAATTATTGTCCGATACGGGGATTGAACGCACAATACTCTACGCGCTAGCAGTTCGCGCCATCACCTTAACTACGTACGTCATTCGTGCAGAATTTCTTGCTTTCCTCTTTTTCACATATCAAATTATTACTAGGTATTAACAAACCATTGTTAGTTGAAAGTAATGCGTGACGATTATTATGGTAATTTTGACTAATAGTGATTTTTATCAGTGTCTCGACTATGGTTCGTCATGCTCACTAAAATGTCATTGCTTGCGGCGTCGTCATGGGGCGGGTCGTTTCTTTCCCTCTGATATCGCTCCGAAGGAGACGATGGCTGGTCCATGCGTCATACTCGTGAACGGGTGCTGCTTGGGGTGACTGGTGGGCCTAGTCAGCGATGCTTTAGCCTATACTATTATTTTGGTTCGTTCAACTGCAACTCTAGCCTCTTAATCCAGTCACGAATTAGTTTTAACAGTAGACTTTGTACCTGATGTGCACCTTGAATGATTTCTATGTTTAATAGGTTCAAACCTTCAACGGTATCGCTGAGTGATATTTTTTGTTTGTACGTTAGCTTTTGGAGCATTTCAATAAAATGAAATTCAGGTGGCAACAGCTTGCATCATGTTTACCTTTTATGTAACACTAATACCATTGTACCTGAGGATCTGACTTTTAAAAAGAGTGGCCATGAGTTTCTTTGCCAGTATTCTTCTCATAAGGCTCTACGCATTTTGGTAACTGGAAGTTATAGATCGACACAAGCAGGCAGTAGATTTTGGTGTTTTCACTTAATTTACCTCGACAACCCAGTACATGCTGTGGCGTCTGTTTGCGTCGATCTATGATTTTTAACAGTAGCTTCAATTTAACGTTCATAAATATCACTTAGTGTCTTAATTGAATAAATGATTTTGAATTTGAATTTGAATTTGAAAAAAAATCCTATTTTTTCTGTGGCATAATTTAAACATAATAAAAACATAAACTCCTGCAAACATTTTATGCATTGTGGGTTCTAAATTTAACTTTTAGCATGTTATTTTGGTTTGGTAAAAAAAAAGTGCGTTTCATAACTTTGGAGCGACTCTTTGTCTTTTTTTCTTAAGAAAATGTTTTAACTATTCCAATAGATGTGGTCTTTAGTTTAAAATTGGTTCAAGGTGCGTTCCCACCAGAGTTATGCGAGGAAGCCAAGGGGATCGCGTGGATAAATTCAAACAGAAGGGTTAATCTTACTAATATTACAAAGACGAAAGTTTGTGTGGATGGATGGATGGGTATTTGTAACTTCTCGCGCAAAAACGGCTAAAAGTATCTGGATGAAAATTGCACATAGGCTCCTTTATATCCCGGAAATATGTACCGTTTCCGTGAAACTGAATTTCACCAAAATTTCCACGCGAAAGAAGTCGCGAGCAACAGGTAGTAAGTAAATAAAGATTACGCAGCTTCTTAAAAGCAAAAAAAGCGCCTATTATTAACATAATTAACCTTAATAAAGATTAGTAAATAAGCTGGTAACTTAGGTACTTATAAACGTTAGCCTCTAACGAAGTCACAACTTACAGCTAATAATAACAGTTAACATTCTATTTTAAATAATCTGAAGAGCATTGGGTGATTTATAGTTTGAATCGAAGGATATTTAATTAAAGAGGACTTTCACATTACTAAAATATATACTATTTGAATATCAACCTGTTTTTCTTGTATTATCATTAATTTAAATAGTCTCTACCGACCAACTCAGTCTACAATGTATAACTATCAACAAATTTTAAGGAAAAAATGAGGTTATAGGTCATTTTTTACGTTGGGTAATCACGCCTGTTATCGCGCCGTACGTCGATTGGCAGATATAATCAAAACCATGTATCTCTTCTTTGCTTTTAGAGTCTGTGCGGAAAGAGAACCGTCGTAGGATTTGAAGACTCAACAGTGCTAAATTACTTTTTTTGTTATACATGTACGTATGTTGACAGCACTGTTACGTCATTATAGTTTGACAGTAAAGAATACTGTACAATACAGTAAACAATAATGACGTAACAGTGTAAAAAGGTAATTTAGCACTGCTCCGAGCTCAAATCCTACGACGGTTCTCTTTCCGCACAGACTCTACCATACTATAGCTATCTGAAAGCTCCAAAATAGAGACAAATAATGGTTACCCTTTTTAAGGGTTGAAACGGTGTGAGTGATTAGTTAGGTAGCTAACGTTTGAGGTTTTGTAGTAGTTTAAGAAAACTTCGTACAGACTCATATAAATTGTTTAAATAAATTTGGTTTGATAAAACATTATTTATACGTTGGTTAATGCAATGCAACTTACATTGACTATTCAATGATTACTACTCACCATTTACAAGTAATATAAATACTACTTTTTGCTATTTGCACTAATAAATAAAGTAAATGAAAAAAAATTTACTATTTAAAATCTTCATCATCATCACATTCCACAACTTTTTTTTTTTATCATGCGTAAACCCCCACGCATTCCACCTGCTTTTATGAGAAACGGAGGTAATAATATGTGGAAATTCAAACTGTCATAACTTTTAAACGGATAGTTTAAAAAAAAAAAAATTTTGTAACTGCATGCTAGAGTCATGTCCCTTTCAGCAATTTAAGTATTCCATTGTAATATACTCTGTATAATGTATTAATGTACGTAGGTATGTTGTGGTATGGTATGGGTATGGTATGGTTTTCAATTGGCTCAACCGTGGAAACATTGATTCATAAATCATGTATATTTTCTGTTGCTATGTATAATTAAATTATTTTAATCATTGTGCAGTTTGATATTGATTAAAATATAAACTAATAAATAATATGAATTATAACATTAACATATTTTTTCATTTTTCACTTACACTTTGCATTATAATTAATTAAGTTGATTCATAATAATAATTATAAATTTACTTTTGACATTAGAAAGGTACATATCGTCAAAATTTGTGTCTATCACAAAGGTTATATTGGATCGTAAGTATAAAATTTTCGTCTTAGATAGAAAAAGTCTTATTTTTATAGGTTTAAAAATGATCAATATAACAATAGCTATTACTATTTGATTAAATGGTTCAAAAAAACCATGTAATTGGTTTCATATAAAACTATTAGCACATTATTATTTTGTATTAATATACACGGCGGGACTGTTGGTCTGGTGGTTAGTGATACTGACTGCTGAGCCAGAGGTCGTGTGTTCGATTCCCACCCAGTACAAGTGATTGTGTAATGAGCACGATCATTTGTTCTGTCTCTGGTTGTAACTTATCTATAAATATGTATGTATTTAGAAATATATACGTAAGTTTGTCAGCAGTTTAACGTGGGAGAGCCATACTTCGGCACGTATGGGCCGGCTCGACCGGAGTTATACCACGGCCTCACAGAAAACCGGCAGTGCAGCAATGCTTGCAGTGCTTTTCGCCGAGTGAGTGAGGTTACCGGAGGCCCTAACCCTTCCCTCACCTCCTATTCCCCTTCCCCTACTCCCACCTTAAAGGCCGGCAGCGCACTTGTGACTTTTAAGTTGCAGGTGCTCATGGGCGGCGGTAGTTATTTACCATTAGGTGACCCGTCTGCTCGTTTCGAAAAAACAGTCTGGTTACCATAATACAGGCTTTGTCTAGTTTGGGATCAGACGGCCATGTATGAGATGTCTCAATTTATTATTATTAAGTACATTCTAAGTCCTAATGAATAATTAAAACATAAATAAATTGACGTCATTCTATTGATAGCTGGTAACTCTGAATTGTTTCTGTTATTTTCAGACTGTGCTCACTAACTTAATAAGTAAGGTGTTTGTATATATAAAAACAGCAAAATGATTGCATCTAAAGTAGCATCGACATCCCATAATGCCAGACAACAAAGATGGTACAATTAAAATGGCTTTTTGGTTTAGGCGACCATTAGAAGCTCATGCAAACGTCAATCATTACCAAAAGTCATGTTCGTTGGTGATTGATAAAATAATATCGATATTAAAATCTCATCATGCAACTGTCAATCACTGCATTAGGCGCTAGGTTATTCGTCAATCACCGTTTTGATTGTGGCAAAACTGAAAGCAAAACCTACCGTGTAATGGGCGCCATACAATTGACATGGAGCTCGGCTCTTCAAAAGCAAATAAATTAATTAGCGCTTAAAAGGAAAGCCTGTATTGTTACAAGCGTCAATATATAAAGCTATGATTATTGCAGGCGGGTTAAAAAATCATGCATATTAGAGTAAGCTTAATTTCCTTGGTTATGTTGGTGTGGTGGTGGTAATGGTTTAATATTTTTTTTAATTATAGAAAGCACTCAACAGTGTTCTACAAGGAAAATCCATATTCGGAACAATGATCATCACACACATTCTTATCTCTTGTGCTGATCGAAACCACAAAACTTGACATAGATGTTGTTGGCGAGATCACACTTAAATCCATCCTTATAGTAGTAACGTAGTCTCCAGGGTACTCAGCTGTACTGTAAAGTATGATTCTTCGCGTTCATTCGCATTATTTCGTTTACTGCCCTTGGAAAACTTGACCAAGAAAATAAAAAACCTGGTCTAGGAGCGCCTCAATTTTGTTATGAATGTAACATTAAGTATTGACTATACTTAATGTTACATTCACAACAAAATTCATCCATATCCATATGAGTTGTCACATGTCACACAGACACACAGACACAAATATAAAGATACACTGCTAACCACTTTTCTCTCACGACTATAATAGTTTTTTGGCATTTTAACACATAAACATGTCACAAAGTCAAAAACAGACCAAGCTTATACTTAGACAGCAACCAACAATAAACAATGATGAGATGTTAATAATGTTTTAAAGTGATTCTTTTTTTAAATAAATTAGTTTCATTTGTTTTTTTATATAATATATATAATAGTTTTTTACCTATGAAATTGCCGTTCGTTCAATACTGGCTATTTCAAATCAAAATATTTTTTTTGCTAAGAATTCTAATTTCAAATTAATTTTATTTTAAAAACATAAATTTCTTTTTTCAGAAGTAGTCGTTTGTTTATTGATTAATGTTATGTTTTCATCGCACTTGAATCTTTTTCATCATCAGGGAAACGTTATAAAATCGAGTAATTATGGAATTTGAGTACGGCCGTGGCAGCAACGCGGCCCAAGCGGAACGCACCGTTCACGGAGCTAACACTACAAACTAATACACCACCTGTTATTGATTTGCCCGCTTCCTTTCTAGAAATTTCGACCTGAAAAATTAACCTCGAAGTCCGAGAACTTTGATTGACAATGACGAATTAAAGGCGAGTGTGGAAGCTGATGATACTCAATCTACGGCTTAATTAGCAGCAGCTTTCGACGTTATCGTCAAAACAATATTGGTCCATTTGCGTCAAATTGGCAAGGCAAAAAAGCTTGACAAATGGGTGCCCCACGAACTCAATGATCGCCAGAGCGAAGTACGTGTCAAGACGTGGCTTGCACTGCTCAACAGGCACACAAACGAAGAAATTTTGAACCGCATTGTTACCTGGGACGAAAAATGGATTCTGTTTGACAATCGCAAGCGCTCAGCAAGTTGGTAGAATCCTGGTTTAGCACCTAATACGAAACAATGCCCTAAAAGAAAACTTACCCCTAGAAAAATGATGGTCACTGTTTGGTGGTCTAGCGCCACTGTGATTCATCACATCTTCTTACCAAACGGGATGAGCATTACTGCAGATATGTACTGTGAAGAACTGAACACAATGATGGAGAAGTTCGCACATCTCCAACCAGCTTTGGTCAATCGTTCGTCTCCGCTGCTCCTGCACGACTACGCGCGACCTCATACTGCACAGCAGACGATCTCCAAGTTGCAAGAGCAAGTACTCACCAGACCTTGCGCCTACAGACTTCTACTTATTCCGGAACCTGGATAACTTCTTGGCGGGAAAAAAATTCAATACCCGAGAGGCTGATTTCTTCAAGAAGTAATCAATAAACTGCCACTGCGTTGGCAACTTCGATTAATAGAAATAAAAAAATATAGAAAAAAAATCGTTTGATTTTTTTCATGTAAAACGGCAATTTCATAGGTAAAGAATATATAGACTATGTATATAGTACACAGGTCATTTTCGGTTAAAAATGAAGATTGTTTTAAGATCAAAATAAGCGTGGTTGAGACATAAAAAACATAAGCTTCCAAATTTCAGATTTTTTTATGAGTGGTAGGTACATGAAATATCTGGTTTTTTCGAGTTCTAGTGGTAAATTTGAGGTCATGTAAAAAAATGGTTAAAAAAAATGTCATATATATATGAAACCCATGTTCCATTTCACACCCCATTCACCCCATTTCACACTCGAAACAACTTAAATTTATTTAACCTGTTAGTTTCGCTATATTTTCTTTCCTTTCCCTTTTTCATGATATTATAATTTTTTTACCAAAAATGATTTGCACTGGTCCATCTACAATTTATTTTGTTTTTATATGTAGTTCCTTACAAACTATTTTTAATGACGATCGACGATCGACGATTATTTTGAATGTTTCGTCTTTAAAAACGCATCTGTATTTCAATTTGAAAACAAATTCACAGAAATCAAGTCACCAGACGAGATCCTGTGCTGTCAAATACCATTAAACAATGACATAAAACAGAACGAAAAGACAACATTTCTGAATAATTACCGGCTCGACAACGCAGCTCCACTAGGACAGAGCATCAATTATACCCAGGAAATTATCTAATAAGAGTCTGATGAGGGTATAACTATAGTATGGCAGACGGAGCCTGATGAAGACGTAATTAGTATAATAAGAAGATAGAACACAGGTATCGTACATCTAGTCGTCAGTTTAAACCGTGGGCGTCATGACCTTCGCGTGTCCTGTGCTCACACGATGTTTTCCAACTGCTTACACAATTACTTCGTTGTATTATACGCAACGCAACAGAATACGAATGACGGCCACGTTTAGTTTTAAAGTTTACGTATAGTTACATAATTTGAAATAATTAGTAGGTACATATGTTCAAATTTTGTAATAAATACGTACCTATGTTCTTTCAATGATATAATATGATAAGATTATGTCGTAGCGCCTTAGCGCTGCCAAAGACCAGAGATGGTCGAAGTAGCTATAGGCTCTCAAACCAATAAAATTATGTCATACTGTGCATATGTTAGTGACATCATAAATTATTCATTGCATGGTGTACCTACTAGTGTTCGCCGAGTGGTCGAAATTCAAACATAATCATCATTGAAAATTTAAGAAAAACACTTATGTACATACATCTAAGATCATACACATTTATAATAGGTTCTAAAGCCTTGACGAATATAGGAAAAAGTGTCCAAAATTTTATTCATATCACTAAAGCTCATTAATAGCTGTTTTGTCTTTGCTTATTTATAAATAAATAATATGCTTCCGAGCATTTTCTACACGTGTACTTGCGTACCTGATTCGTAATGATGGAAGGCCGATACTAATAATAAACAACTGTCATAATTACGGGGCGCTTCCGGCCGTTGAGTCTGGCTCAAGGATTTGAATATTTAACAAATTATATTGATGACTAGCAGTTCCCACTCAGCTTCGCTCGCGTGTACATATTTATATATATTGCGCGGAACCCTGATTCTTTTTTGAAAATAAAAATAGCCTAAGTTACTCCTTATAACACCAGCTATCTGCCAGTAAAAGTCCCGTGGAAATCAGTCCACCCGTTCTGGAGATTAGCCGGAAGAAACAGACAAACACACAGAAAGACAGACAGATAAAAATTTAAAAAACTGTGTTTTAGGCATAGTATGAGCTTAAAAAAACACTATTATTATGACATTACAAACAGAAATTGTTTGTATTGATATTGATAATTGATAAGAGCTACTTTGTTACTTAAATGTTTATAAAATAATAATGTAATTTCTTTACTACTGTAATACTTAATTCGCAGACGAAATTTATTTTTTGTCGCATCTGTGATTTATAACCTCCTTCTTTCAAAATATTTACGTATTATATCTAATTATAGGTACATAAGATATAAGTAATTTAAAACTAATTAAAAAATGTAATTTTTATCGTGTTTGTTCTAAAACTGAGATAAACTGGAAGAGCTCCCCAGTTCATTTTTATTTTAAGGATACGAATCTCATTCAAAATTATCTATAATGGCCATAATACAATCCTTTAAACGTTGTGGCCAGTCAGGCGTCGATTAAAATAAGCACTATTTTAACAGGAAAATTCGCCACTGCCAATCTTATGAAATGTTTTCGGGACACTAAATTATCATGGCGTGGCATGGGCGGACTGAGATGACGGCCAATCGTCTCCTCTGAAAAAGCCAAAAACTTACACGTTAACTTCCAGCCACACTTGGGCTGATTGACCTTTGTGACCAGGTGCTGAGTCTTGCTGAAAGGAATTTTATTTGGTAATTGAACATGGTGTTCTCAAGGGGCTTAACCACCTTCTCAAGAATCGTATTTTCAAACACCTGAGCCGATGTTTTGATACCTTTTTAACAAAAAATGGCTCAGTCACTTCTTGATGGCTGAAACTTCTCTAAAGCTTTGAGTAGAAATTTGATCATTCTGCTTATTAGAATGTTGCTCGAGAGTAGAAAATTGTCTTTAGTATATCAAATTTTTGTGACCTCCCTTTTTAATTTTTTCGGCTAAGAATTACCACTGCCTGACCTATTTTAGTACTATATTAATTTCCCTTGACAAAATATTTTCCTTTCTTTACTGCTTTCATCGCCGTTGTATTACGAATACAAAGCGGACTGTAGATCTTTTTCTGTCACAAACAGGGAACGTTTTACTATACCTATTCATTCATTCATTCTAAACATTCGACTAATATCAAGCGGATTGAGAATTTAAAAAAATTGCATTTGGCTCCAGATCTACTTAGTGTGAAAGAAAGAAAGAAAGAAATGTGAATAGCCTTACACAAATTAGATGTGGAGGCAAATGCAATTTGCACAGCACAACAAATCGGGTCTCTTTAACGAAGCGGGATCACTTCATTTTAATATCACAAAAAAGAAAATGAGAAAACATATGAGAATAATAATAACTTGAGACACCTCACACAAGGCCGTCTGATCCCAAAATAGGCAGAGCCTGTACTATGGTAACTAGACTGCTTATAAACTTATATATTACTAACTACATACATAGATAAATTACACCCAGAATAATAATGGTCGCGCTCATTGAATGACAGGTTCCTAATTTCAAATGTAATATTTTTTTTTTGTAACAGTATTTATGGCCAGACTGGTGCTGAAGATACATAGCTAGGTATAACTGCAGCAGTTAAAATTGAAAAGGACTTCAAATTTTTAAGTTTTATATCCCGCAGGTGCACAACGCCAGCAATGCGCTTGTTTTAGTTTTATAAGATTTAAGCTATTTTATCTATATATTAATATATAATAAAAACTTTGGATCCCTTTTTACGAAAATTGGGCGAACGGAGGAGTAAGAAATTTCGCACACTTATAGTTTATACAGAGAAGAAGTGACGAATGCTAAAATTTTTGAACAATATTTGCTCCAAAGTTAAAAAAAATGCAAAAACGGGTACATACAGCTTTGAGTGTCCAGTATATATTTTGACCTGCCATGGTACAAAAGTCTATACAATGACAGGTCAAGTAATATTGGCCAATGAAATAAACCATGGTCGAAAATCGACCACCACGTGATATCTAGTTACTATTAATATTTCAGTCGTAGGACGTCTACGTCTGCTGAACGTAGGACCTTGTCAAATACGGGGGCTTTTAGTACGTTTGAATAGGTAATACTTGTGTCCAATAAGTTATACGTTAAAAATAATTAATTAAATTGTCTGTAAAACAGTAGGTTACTTAAAAATACATTTGTTACTTCTGTATGATTCTGTTTTTTAGGATAAAAACAACACCCGTTGTGTAATTTGTGGGTGCACATTATAAATCCCTTCTCACACTTGCATGTAGCGAGACCACCACTAGTGACCACCAAAAAAAAAGGCAGTCATGGGATTGCCGACAGAAGTGAAAACTTAAATGAAACGACGAACTTAAAACGTCACATTAACAGGTTGGTGACATTAATTAATAAAGAGCTGACAGAACTCAATGTTTAGATTAGCGGCCTCTAGTGGATGTCTATATGTATTATTAGCGTGACGGTCACGAGTTCAGCAATCAGCAAGCGCAACAAACGACTCTCTCTCTCTCCCCTCTCTGTCTACCTCCCTCCCTCCCCCCTCTTCCCCCTCCCTCTCTCCCCCCTCTCTTCCCCTACCCCTCTCTCTTCCCCTCCCTCCCTCCTCTCCCTCTCTCCCCGCTCTCTCCTCCCCTCTCTCTTCCCCTTCCTCTCTGTCTCTCCCCCCTCCCGCTCTCTCTCCCCCCTCCCTCTCTCTCTCCCCCTCCCTCTCTCTCTCCCCCTACCTCCCTCTTTCCCCCCTCCCTCTCTCTCTCCCCCTCCATGTCTCTCTGACGCTGTACATGTAAACATAAAAAACTCGCCTCGGTCTTACGAATTTTCGATCTCGTCATAAAAATATTTTTTTAAGTATAGGACACATTTTCCATACATTTTCGATCAGGGTCACGTATCCTGAGGCGAGTTTAACATTTTTTACCCATCCTAAAAAGTGCTCAACGCCGCTAAAGAAGTTTTCACTGCAAAAAGACGGAACTAGTCAAATTATTCCGAGTAAACATTACTGTGTCCTACACGTACTTATTATAGCGTGCCGCAGCAACATTTTCTCAGACAAGGTCACTAACTACTACCATTTATAAGGCTGCGGCACATTAACGAGGACATGACGTGTTAATATACCAGGATGTATGGTAATCCTGTCCATTCTTCACTCCCTGTCATCACTTGCAAGATGAGGCTAATTAGCCATGACCTGTTTTGGAGTAAAGGTATTTACTTACTCGGGCTATCTTTCTTGGAATTGCACCGACTACAAGAATGACGCAATGACTTAGGTGGTCCTCGCCTATTGCCACAGCGGCGAATGTTGTGATTTCGATCCCAACATTTCTCAGCTACATCTGAGATTTACATTTTTCGTTAATAACACGTTTCTAAGTCTCCTGCAAGACTGTGATAGCTATAGCTATAGCGATCACAACATGTATTCGAAAAAAGATAAAAGAGTCGATTAAATTATTTATATTATAAATACACAAAATTCGTATTGTTAAAGATACGAGATTAATTAATTCAGGGGCACCCAAAGTTGACTTGTCATTTGAAAAAAGGAAAAGTTTAAGGCCCACCGTATACCTAACATGAAATGGAAAAAAAAAGTTATTATTGCTGGCAACTGAAGTATTTTTTCAACTGTTTCAGTGGGTCGAGAGCTATACTTTGGGTCACTCAATTGTAATAAGTTTTGGATCAAAACTAGTAGCTCTTATTGAGAGTGCATCGACATGAAGGGGAATCGACATTAATATAAATATGTTGTAATTAAAAATCAAATACAACTATTTTTGTACTTGATATATAAACAATTTTATTTAGCTACTAGCAACCCACCACGGCTTCGCACGGGTAGCAGAGACATCTTCAACAATCATCATCATATTTCAACCAATTTACACAAAACCGCTAAATCGCTCTATCTATTGGTGAAAACCACATGCAAATCTGTTCAGTAGTTTTTGAGTTTATCGCGAACAGACAGACAGACGCAGCTGGGGACTTTGTTTTAAAATATGTAGTGATTACTACATTTAAAAGCTTAATCGTTTATGTATAATGATAAATTCCTATTTGTGTTCTGTTGTAAAGTTCATGTTCAATGTTTAATACGCCTCTGCTTACCCCTTCAAGGATACAGGCGTGAGTGTATGTATGTATGGTGTTGTTGGGCTTATATAATAATAACTTGAGATACCTAGCACACGGCCGTCTGATCCCAAACTAGGCAGAGCTTGTAGGTAAACCCAGTTGATATCTCGTGGCCAGTTGGTGTTCCTGTCCGGACAGACATACGGGTACTCGACCCGGCCTCTTCGAGCTACTGCAGTCTCAATCCGTTTCCCCATCCGAGACTTGCGGTATCCCTTACCCTATCTCCTTCGCCCTATCCGTTTTCGTTACCCTAATTTAACTTCTTCCTTTATCCCGTTTGAAAACAACTACAAAAACCAAAAACAAAGTTAAATTAAAGCCAGACATGGAACAAATTATCGTGCTCATCACACAATTATTTGTCCTGGGTCTGAATCGAATCCACCACCTCTGGCTAACTATCACTAACCACTAGATCAATAGGCTCGTCAAATAGGTATATGTCGGCATCGGCATTATTATTAGGGCCTAGCCAACACGGACACTATGCACATCTGGGACGCTAGTGCCATCTGTTGGCGCTCGACAGATTCTACGAGTTAGCTTGAATGGCCTGTGACACCGCCTGGAAGCAGTTTTATTGCAATGGTTGAGTAGAACAGTCATCGTAGAAACTATCTCCGTCTATGGTCGTCTGTTTCGGTCCGTAATACCTAACTAGTTAGACAGTGATTTCATTGTTACGGTATTATTCGGTATTATAACTGATTTGACCTGATTTTTATGTTTACTTTATTTCCTACCGACATGCGACATCTACCCACCCTGCCCACAAAACTAGAGCAGACTGACAAAGTGAAAATGAGGTACAGACGATATTATATGTATATACATATACCATAGTTTGGTAGGTATGCACATTTGATCCTTCTTGAGACTCAGGTTGATATTTTTATCTACTTAATAACGAACAAGTTCGTGACAAAATTGACATTGTGACGCTAAGTTTTGATAGCCATTTTCTATTTGCTTTCCGACTATCGACATTCCAATTTAGCGTCAATATTTTAACAACCATGGGCCGTAAAAAGAAAATAAAAAATTGCATTTACTTGAGCCACGTCGACTTGTTCAAAATTATAAAGTTAGAAAACTAGTTCTTCATATACAACCGTTAAGTTAAAAAAAGTTTTCCTTGTAGGTGTATATTAGGAGCTTGTTTTTCACTTTCATAGTTCATGCAGCATCTAATATGGACGGTCATCTACGAAATTTGTACGAACCTGCTAACACGTCAGCAAACTTACAAAACACTGAGCGGAGGCGATGCCAGAAGATAACAATTCATTGTTATTACAACGCCTCCGTAAGTTTTTATGGTAATTTAATACCATTCATAGACACATCTGTCTACGAGTATATATGTATGTATACAGACTCAAATAAATATAAAATCGTTGTCAAAAGAAAGAGCCAATGTTATTACTCCCTCATCGATAAACCCCAATACACTTAACTAAACTGAATTTCCCAGACTATTAACAACGAGATGTCTCATCGAACCTTTATTCGAAATTAGCAATCAAAGCGTTTACGTTAAGTTGGGTCAGTTTTAGAATTTCGAGTTCAGGCAGCATCATTATATCAAACGTTCTCGATCCAATAGGTAATACGTATTTAAGAGTCAGTCAAGAAAAGGTCCTATCACCAAATTTGTTTTTAAATCTCAGTACCTATTAACGAAGTATATTAGAAGTACGTACACTCTCTAAAATTCGTTTATTTTCTTTCTGACAGTCGCTTGAGAAAGTAACTGGACTCGGAGTTTGTAAAATTAAACTTTAAAACGCGCTATTAGAAAAAATATAGATTTTCATTTGATTATACTATTTCCAACCATTCGCAGACATTATGATACCAGCCATGTAGTGTTTTTTTTTTTAATTTTTTACGCAATGAAAAGGAATTGGGTACGTTCTATTGTTCGTAGTGAAAGAAACACAAGTAAATGTTCCTACTGCATATTTATAAATCAATATGCTGTTTCTTAATCAGTATAAAAATCTTTCCGTCTAATAAACAAATAGTTGTATTTACAATTAATAATATAAACATTGAACATGAAATTGAAGTTTAAACTTCTAGTAATGGACAAATGAAAGATGGTACATAGGCTGCACTAAAAGTATCGGGAATGGAATATTTCCACTATTCCTATCATATTAAAATCTTTTTAATTGAAAACTCCTTGGTTTTAAAAATCGAATACCATTTATTTATTTAAAAAAAGATTCTCGGTCTTCTCACAAAGTCTTCTCAAACTTGTTTAATCGTTGAGAAAATGGAATTGACTCGAGAAAATTCAAGGGCGATGATTTATTATGACTTTCGAAGCGGTTTAACACAAAATCAGTGTGTTGACCGGATGCTTTCGGCATTTGGTGATGAAGCCCATCCAAAACCACAATTTATCGCTGGTTTGCTGAATTTCAACGTGGACGTGTCAAGCTCAGTGATGATTCCCGTCAAGGTCATCCAAAAACTGCAGTCACCCAAGAAAACGTTGATGCTGTGCGTAAGCTGATTGAGAAAGATCGACATGTGACATACCGCGAAATTCAGGCAAATTTAGACATTGGCATGAGTCAAATACAAATAATCTTGCATGAACAATTAGGTGTAAAAAAGTTGTTTTACCGATGGATGCATTTGCTCTGTGAAGAGCAAAAAGCGGCTCGCGTTACTTGGTGCGTCAGAACTCTCGAAAGATTCCACGCAGGATCCTCAAATGCTGTATACAACATTGTATCAGGTGACGAATCCTGGATATACGCGTACGAACCCAAAACAAAAACCAGTCACGAGTTTGGGTGTTCGAAAATGAGTTAAAGCCAACTAAAATTGTTCGTTCACGGAGTGTTGCAAAAAAAATGGTGGCCACGTTTGTCTCCAAAACCGGCCATGTTGCGACTATTCCTCTTGAGGGACAAAGAACGGTTAATGCGGAATGGTATGCTAGCATTTGTTTGCCACAGGTCGTTTTCGAACTCCATAAAAAGAACTGCAACCGCCGCATCATCCTCCATCACGACAATGCGAGTTCTCACACCGCGCACAGAACAAAAGAGTTTTTAGAGCAAGAAAACATAAAATTATTAGACCATCCACCGTACAGTCCCGACCTAAGCCCTAATGATTTCTATACTTTCCCTAAAATAAAGAATAAATTGCGTGGTCAGAGATTTTCATCACCTGAAGATGCTGTGGACGCCTACAAAACGGCCATTTTGGAGACCCCAACTTCCGAATGGAATGGTTGCTTCAATGATTGGTTCCATCGTATGGAAAATGTGTCAAATTTCGCGGAGAATACTTTGAAAAGCAATAAATACATTTTTAAGTAGTAATGTTGTGTCACTTCCTTGATTCCCGAAATTTTCAGTGTAGCCCTCGTACACACTTCCTTCCTCCCTTCCGGAGTCCTCAGTAACATTAATAATCATTTCTCATATATAATATATTAAACGGGGGTATATAATTTATTGAACGAGTTTAGTATTTTTAGCTAAAGTTACTTTTTTTAAATCGATTAATACTTCCTCTTAAATAAAATAGATTGATATTTTTAATCGAATCGGCAACGTGTTAGGTCATCACTAATTGACTAATTATCGAACTGTCAGAAAGTAAATAAATGAATGGACAGAGTGTTAGTCATAGCCAGGTGATGATTGCTCTTGTGGCGGCTTCCACATACAGCAAAAACATACTCCAACATTACCTAGGGAAGACGAGCTGAACTACATAGTAACTACTAATCCTGCATCGCGCTATGAAATACCTACACAATTTCTCAGTCTAGAAAATTCTTAAATATATTTTTATTCAGTAAAATTAAATAAAAATTCGTAAACAGTAATTTCTTCAAGGGATAACACGTAGTGTAGTAGGGCTACAATACAGCATAATTTTTTCGAAACCGGCATTTTCGGTATTGACATCAGAGAAATCCCGGTATTCAGGTATTTTCGATATTTCCGGGATTTGAAGAAGTTTTAGGTGTTCATTTATTTATGTTAGTGACAGTTTAGTGGTTAGAGGTTCAGAGGAAAACAAAAGAGATTTTTATCTTGATTAAAAAAAAAATTGAAAATAAAAGTTTACAAAGTGTGTTTCATATTAATATTGAAATCTTCTGAGTTCTATCAAAATCAAAATAGTCATCAACGGAAAAATCTTTTTAAATCTAGTCTCAGTCAATTACCACAGTAATTATTCACTATACAAAAGCAAGAGAGTACCTACAGTACCCTCTATTAGTTTGACTAGGATTAAATCTTAAAAAAAACAAAAGTAAGTGATTAAATGTAGGATGTTCTCCAGACTAGGGTGTCTTATTGGAACATTTAAAAAAATCACTAAAATAAAAATGAATCGTTTAATCTCATACCTAACAGATTAGTGGTTTTGTATTTGATTTAAGGAGGAACTTCTAATATAATTTTCTCAGTAAAGCCATCATATCTTTTAGGTATGATTTTTAATCGTATGTATTCATTATTATCATTTCATTTTACGTAAAAATTAATCTGCTTATTTGTACCCATGTTTAACGCCGTATGAAAATTATATTAAAGTAAAAGTTTAGTTAGGATAACAAGTTTATTTTTTATTATTTTACGCTTTTCAGTTGCTTTCTTTAGTTGCTTCTTTACTTGTCGTAACTTCTAACCCATATCACGCAAATCTTTTGGCGTCTTATGAATGAAATCATTTGAAGAGAAATTACCTACAAATTTATTACAATAATTAATCTATCTAATTGGAATTTTATTTTTTCTTCCTGCCGAAAATACCGAAAATCCCGGTTTTTGTGATATGAATACCGGTATTTTTAAGTGTTTGATTTGGTCCGGTATCCCGGTACTTTCGAGATCCGGGATCCCGGTATGCGACCCCTAGTAATGTAATAGATAATTTTACGAGCAAAAGGTAAACACGAACAATTATGTTCATCTTTATAAACAATGGTTAATTAGCGTTAAATCATGTTACAAGATCTTTCAGCGGACTTTCACAAGTGGTGCCAGACGACTGATAATTTGTT
Organism: Euplagia quadripunctaria; assembly: GCA_963859945.1. Taxonomy (NCBI): domain Eukaryota; kingdom Metazoa; phylum Arthropoda; class Insecta; order Lepidoptera; family Erebidae; genus Euplagia; species Euplagia quadripunctaria. Next base: position 17,023,107 of record OY982560.1, on the reverse strand, counting down.
TACTTGATGGATGTTTGCACCAGCTCCAAAGACCATAAAAATTAACCAACACACAGATGCCACTTGCGACATTAAATAGATAGTATAATAATTATTTCTCTTATACAAGTTTACAAGTCAATCAACTACAATTTTCAACAGCTAATCATGTAAGATAGTATATTATATGCGTGAAGTAAGGTTGGGTCATTCGAGATTGACGTTGTACTAGTCTAGACTAGCAACCCGCCCCGGCTTCGCACGGGTAGAATAGACATAGAAATACGACAAACCTTCATGAATTATTCACTTGAACCTTCTTCATGAAACACTCCGTCTATTGGTGAAAACCGTATGCAAAGAGTATACAAACACTACGTTAGAAGAGTGGGGACTCTCATACTAAAAAACGATGTATGAAACGGGTTCCAATTTAATTTACCAACACAAAAACTAAAATTTGATGGGAGATTAGAATTATGCCAATCTTCAGGAAATAAAAATAGTGTTGTCCATTCTAATAATAGAATTATCGACAAATCCACAGATTAAAAATAACCATCAGAAATTTCGTAAAAATAATCTACGATGACTTTTTTTAGCAGTAATAGGTAAATAAACTACAAAAAAAAAATTAATTCAATACGAATATATTTATTTCATAAAATTGTTAGTGTTGATGCAATAATTCACACGCGCCTCGTACAATCACGTTGCGCGAGCTCAGCAGTTTACGCCGATCGATTCACCAATCGGTTTGGGTGTACTCATAACCATTTTAACCATATCATTCTAGAGTAAGTTAAGTAGATAAACCATTATTTTGCTTAACTTTTCTTTCATTTATAACCATATTTTTCCTGTACGGTAACCATAGCCCGTACATAATCATTTTAAGCGAAATACTACCACAAACATTTTTACGTGTAGAGTTTCTGTATCGGTACGTAAACTAAATCTTCAATTCTGACAGCTTTCACCCACTGCGTGCACCTAAAAAAATGTTATAAAAGAAAAAATTTACGACCTGTGAATATCGATATCGATGGCTATATTTACAGGTTACAACACTATTTGCTTATATATAAATCCACATAAAAATCCTTTATTTTTCAAAGAAATATATACATATAATAAACAGTCGTTAAATAATACTGTCTAAGGTATTATTTAATGACTGTTATCAAATTTTACTAACCTTTCTTTGTCTAAAGGAAGTTTTACCATAAATAGACGTTTTCCGCTTTTACTTCGCCCAGATGCAATATAACACACTACACAAATTTTGTAATACATTTTAATGTTTTGAGACGCAAAGAACCAAAAGGGTTTAGATTAAATTATCCACAAAACCCAATATAAGAAAAAAAAATTCAAAACAGTTCAAATGAAATTATATCATATAATGACAATTGTCTGTCAAAAACTGTTTTGACCATAAACTTATAAATATATTATTTTATTATGGACTCTATCAAACTTAAGTTTATGGTTTTGACTGTTAATGTCATTTGACAATTAAACTGTCAATTGAAATTGGCAATTAAATAGATGAAAAGAGATAGGTGATAGGTGAGACTATATGAGTGGGCAGGATAGAAATAGGCGCCATATTTTTTTTTAATCCGTTTCATACATTTGATTTTTTGTATGGGAGCTGCGCAAGGCTGACCGTATGAAAATCCGATCGGTAGTTATGGAGTTTATCGCGAACAGATAGACGCGGCGGGGGACTTTGTTTTATTTTATTAAACGGTTTTATTTAGCTTGACCTGTTCGTTTTTTGTTTGGGTCATATAATATGTAAGTGATAATCTAAAATATGCAGAGTTTTTGGCAAATATCGCTTTGCAATGCGAACACTCATACTAAATGTTCTACATTTAGTAAATAATCCGAACGCTAGACGTCCGATCCGTTCAAGACCATTACCCATATTTTCTTAATTAAATCGGAAAACGTTCTTCAAAATATTCGTATCAGTTAAAGTCCTTAAGTAATTCATAAGTAGACATACAGGAAACATTACGATAAATATACAAATATGTAAATTATACTTTTGGGGTCAAAATAACATGGCAATCTAAACTGATTTCGAGTAATCTTTTTTTTGTATTAATGGTATAATATAAATAGTAAATAGGTAGGTTAAAGCAGTGAAAATAAAGATTCCAAACATCTATGAATTACTTCCGTTTGCTATACACTTAAAGAACAACGTAATCGGAACATTGGTATTTTATCTAAAACCAGCTCGCCAACGGTTCTACTTAATCTTTAAAGCCTTTACTTCTTCGTTTATTAAAAAAATAAACGTGTTCTTGAATATGTCTCTCAATTAATAGTGACAAGGATGGACATACTTTAGCTAAATTCCGATTCCATTCATGAATAATATTTTTTGTTCTGAACATACCTCTAAAGATTGGTTAATTTCATAGTATAGTATAGAACCTATGGCAATCGTACTAGTATTTGCTCTAATAATACTTCTAGAAAGTAATCAAAAACAAGTGCCGCTGCGGACGAATGCTAGTTATTTTTTAAATCAACTGTTAACGGAAAAAAAACATAAGGTTATTTTCTAATCGCGATTGAATACAACTTCAAGATACTTAAAAATGACGTATTGCATTTGCGCCCACGCCGCCGTACCACTCTAATCTCAAGTCCCGAACATTTTAGTGTTACCGGTGTGCCTCACCAATAAAATACTTCTTTTTATGTCTTTCCCGAACAACACGTTTGTGGCCAAGCAGTGTTGCGTAAGCTCCGCGGTGCATTCCGTGTTTCCGTAGTTTCTGGTCACGTCGCCGGTCACCGCACCAAAAACTATAGCCTTATACATATTTATATCTTTATAACATTCTAGTATTCAAAGCTCCGCACATTAGTTCAAGGTTGCGTATAATTTTTTTTTTTCTTCCATTTAAACAGTTTAAATGTTTCTTTTTAGAACTATAAAATTTAATAAATATCGAAATTTAATAAGATATTTAAAAAAATATTTTTTATTTTTTTATATTCCAAATTTTTTGGCTAAGAGCCCGCGAGTCATAGTCACTAATTAAAAAAAATGGTACACATAGATATATTATAATCTCAACTAAGTCAACCTGTTGTTTGAGCCACAACATTGACAGAAAGAAGCCTTGTCCCTTGGGTGTCATATTGTGGAGAACGATTTTCTGTATTCACCCAGCTAGGCCTCTTTGAGTCGTGGTTTTGACTAATAGTCAGTGGACCGAAACGATTATCGTCACAATAATAGTCACTAATTCTTATTTACTAGTCAATGCTTGTTTTTATTAGAATAAGGATTTAGGCACGTTAATCTAATATTATCGTTGTTTCACGTACTTCCACAATTTTTTTTTTGTATCAATATCTCGCTACTAGGTTTTTGTTTTGCTAAATTAGAAAGTGATTGGTTGAGCAAACACATACACGTGAACGTTGTGCTAGACATTTAGCTTCAATATTCAAACCCTTCCCAAAGTTAGCTTTAAATAAAATAATGATTAAAATATGCTGAACTAGAAAGTAAAAAAAAAGTGAAGAGCGTGTAGTACGTACTCTTTCTCCTACACACTGACCGAAATTAAGCAACCCACCCCCAATTTTTATGGTTATTTATTTTTTACTTCATCATTTTTATCATCTGCTCAGCCTTGGAATGTCCACTAACATACATAAATATGTAGCCTCCTTTCTCTCATGACATCCACAAATAGTAATGCCTTCACTATGCACACATTTTATTTATATTGCATTATTTCATTTGTTGTGTTATCATCTGTTCTAATATGTGTGCAAATGTGCAAAAATTTTGGTTTTTGAGTCATAGTTGTATATGTAGTTATGTAAAGTTAATATGAAGCATGTAGTAATAGTGATTAAATTTGGCTTTCTACTTTTTGAACTTCATTAAAACAGCTAGAAGTAAAGAAACTGGCCTGTTGGTCTAGTGGTTAGTGAGCCTGACTGCTAAGTCAGAGGTCGTGGGTTCGATTCCCACCCAGGACAAATAATTGTGTGATGAGCTCGATAATTTTTACTGTGTCTGGATGTAATTTATCTATAATATGTGTGTATTTAGAAATTTATAAGTATGTGTATGAAATTATCAGCAGTCTGGTTAACATAGTACAGGCTCTGCCTAGTTTGAGATCAGACGGCCGTGTGTGAGATGTGTGGAGTTAATATTATTATTCTCTTTATTTATTTAATACACATTACACATATAAATTACATTTTTTAAATACATTCACATTCAAAAAAACAAATAAATTTAAAAATATAAAAATATATATTATTATTAATTAATATTTTTGTACTGCTTATTGTATCGGAAGCGGTTACTGTGGCCTGTCCGTCAGCGGTTTTCAACCAAGACTGTCACATGGTTATGAAAAATGAAAGATTTGTAGTCTCCACTAAACTCTCCCTTTTGATCAAACTCCTATAGGAGCCTTGGACAGTTAGAATTTCTGTGGACGCGTATTTTATATATGTATCTATTTAATATAGCTTTTATGTATGAAGATGTTTTCATAAAAATCACGTTTTTTAAAGATAAAATGCGTGGTGATAAGAGGCGTAATAAAACTCTGCCAATTTGCCTGGTTCAGATTTGTCAATAACTGTAGGTTCTTTTCGAGCTATTTTTCAATCATATTCATTATTACTAAGTTATTCTTATATATTTCCAGAATATCGAAAGCATGGTAAAGCATAATCACCTGTTTTTACATCCTCTTTAAACATTACAGTACTTTACTAGACAGCGATTCTCGTTTTCATTACGCATTTCCCATTTACTATAGACAAAATAATATTTTTCATAAATTTTGTTCTTAAAAACGATCTTATTAACGAAAATAAATGCCTTACAACCAAGTTTTTTGTAAGGATCATATAATTCAATTGTAAAAAATCCGTCAAATAAATGTTTATTGTTGGTAAGAAGTCAGGCACCATGGTAAAACTATTTTTTAAACAAGCGTTGGAAGTAGCCTCCATAGCACGTTTCACGATATCTCTTGCAGTAATTTGTTGCCGATTAGATTTCTATTAAAAAATGCTTTTGACTAGTGTTAATCTGCTTGTGGAACTTAAGCTCTTGCAGCTCCTTTCCTAGCATCGTCGTACAAGGTATAAAAATATTTCACTCCTATTTGATAATGGAAGTAAAGTAAGTTGTTCTTAAGTCCTTCACTAGTGTGGCACAGACAAGTACACATGTACATACGTAATTTTCCACGAAGTGAAAACTTCTTTAGCGGCGTTGGGCACTTTTTGAGATGGATAAAAAATGTTAAACTCGCGTCAGGACACGTGACCCTGATCGAAAATGTATGGAAAATGTGTCCGAGTGTCATATATTTAAAAAAATACTTTTTATGACGAGATCGAAAATTCTTAAGACGGAGGCGAGTTTCTTATATTTACTTGTACAGCGTCAGAGAGACATGGAGAGAGAAGGAGGGAGGGAGGGAGCTAGGGAGGGAGAGGGAGTGAGTGAGTGAGTGAGTGAGTGAGTGAGTGAGTGAGTGAGTGAGTGAGTGAGTAGTGAGTAAGTGAGTGAGTGAGTGAAGTTATGTTTCACTTCTGTCGGCAGTCCCATGACTGCCTACTTTTTTATATTATAGGGGGCAAACGAGCAGACGGGTTACCTGATGGTAAGTCACGACCTTCGCCCATGGACACCTGCAACTCAAGAGTCACAAGTGCGTTGCCGGCCTTTGAGGTGGGAGTACGCTCTTTTCTTGAAGGTTTGAAGGTCATTGAGATACAGTACCACTAAGTAGTACATTCTTCCTTAGGACATCGTTACAATCTGGGCAAACAAGTGATTGTGATACTAAATTTGGTATAGATGTGTTAAGCCAAAAAATTATGAAATTTGTACATTGTAATGACGGGTTAGCTTTCGGCCATTTAATTTTGCAACCAGTAAACCGTTCTCTCTGACGAGTGTGGTGGAATGAATTAAACTCATGTAGAGAACGTTTTTAAAAAGAGATTATTGAAAAACTATTAATACTTTTTCTTAGAATATCCAATAAATTAGGAATAGGCATATTAATGCTACACCATGGCATTGTACTAATTAGCTTTTAGACAGACGGGTATGGCCAAACACCCATTCATCACAATTCCCCAGGCGGGCTACCACAGACGTCGCTCGGTATAACACGAACGGGCCCATACAAAGGTATGCTATAAATGTTTAACATCATCCCAGAGCCAGTGAACTCGTTGCCTAGAGTGGGTTCACGGACTCTGGAGTCGTTCAATGCAGTCAATACAGTCTGAATTTGATCGCCACCTGGCCAAACCATAACCCTAACCAACGTATAGGAGTTTCAGTTCTTTAGGTTTCGAAAAAAGAAACCTCTGTGAAAAACAATTGGAATACCCTCTTATTAGGAAGAACGTCTTATAGCCCGGGCCTCAGTTTTCGCTTGAAAGGGAAAATCCCTGTAAATTCCGGCAGACTTGGTGTGCACGCGCGGAACACGTCGTGTTGCCGTTTCGGGCCTGCTTCTGGCTAGGGCGACGGATGACCCTGTCTGTCACCCTCAAGCAAGTGCTCATGGAGGCAGTTTTAGCAGGAAATAAAATCTTAATGAATGTGCTAATTATCTATTTATACGGGAATTAACGCGATCACGAAAAGGTATTACATACCTCTGAATTGCCTGACGTTTCGACCAGGTTGCACTGGCCGTGGTCACAGGCTGACTGGCTCCATGGCTGCCTCCGTCGTCGAGATCGTGAGGTAGAAGGTTCTTCATCCACCCGCACCTTTTTGATATTTTTAATATTTTGATTTCGCCATGTACCGTCACATACTTACTAACAGTGTCCCTATTCTCTAAGCAAACCGATGTGCCCCTATTCTGGTGTTCACCCGACTGCGCATAAAAGCGAGGTGGCATGTTTTTATCACTGGATTCCACGCTGTTGATAATTTGAAACCATCTTCCCGATTGAAAGTTTTGTGTTTTTTTTATTTTCAATCGCTTCACGTACAACTCTTGAGTAAAAGGGACGTTCCGTGGAGGGGACTTGTGTACGGTGAAACTCAATCCAGTGGTTAGTGCCCGCTTCGAGTGCATGTTCTGCAATCGCTGCTTTGCTAATCTGTCGGTTCTTTACAGCAGCGATGTGTTCTTTGACCCTTTCAGCAATAGTCCGCTTTGTTTGGCCTATTTAGGAACTACGGCAACTGCAGTTTATTTTGTAGACACCTGGAGTTTGTAAAGGCAAGACATCCTTTGGTGTGCCCACGATGTTTTGAACTTTTATGCCTGGTGTGTACACTGTCCGAATGAACAGACAACCAGCCTACATGCCATATGTCAAAAGAGTAACGGATAAGATCGGCTCCGTGTTAAAGAAATACTCAATTTCACCGATAAGTGCAATTTAGTTTAGATTATAAATTAATATTGTTCTCGCTCGATAATTAATTTCTATTTCATTTTTTTATTAACCTTTATATAAAGTCAGACTATAATAGAAAATGTAGATTAGACTGTGTCTGGTGTTAAAGCAGATTATTGATAACTTAACATAGACTAAAAAACCTACAGATTATATAAATTCAACATTTTGTTGTGCGATTGCTTAGTTCATACCCTGCTCTGGACCATAGGCGTCTTCCATTACTTTTTAAAATTGAATCTCCAAAGGCAACCTATTAAATTGCTAACATGCCATTAATGAACCTATTACTATTTAAATAGGTATGTCAAATATGTATTGGTCAGCATTTTTTGTTCAAGTCGCACGTATCTAGCTAATGTAATCATTATGTTTGGTGATTGCTTTCAGTTCTGAGCCCCTTTCGTTGTGAGACCCTAATTGAAAAGTTCAGGATACCAAAACGGTGGTTTTACAGTTATCTACACGTATATCTGTAGGTACGTAGGTACTTCTAGATTAGCAAAAAAAAATACAATTTTGTACCGCAATTCGTAGCACCAATTCTTTTACTTTGAAACTCTCATTCAACCAACTACAAGATTTGGTTTTCAAGGCAGTTTTGTCCGCAATCCCTAATGATTTATTTATTAAAAAAATCGTGAGAAACAAGAAAGTAAATGAAAGTAATTAGTATAAGTAAATGTAATTATTAGTTTTACTAGTTTTATTTTAGTTTTTTATTTTACCATGGCTAAACGACGTGGTTATCGATTGTTATAGTGTTTTTCAGATTTTGGGAAACCGACTCAAAAATGTGTGTCTGCTAGACGCAGAAATACCTACAAAGATCAAGTTACGAAACTTACTGTCAAACAACTAGCAAATGTTAAAGATGCAGTCTACGTATGTTTTGCGTTTCCCAGTACAAATTGTTATTATTATTTCGTTTGAAAATTCTCAGTATCACAACAGAATTTGGACGTGTCGGATAGATGGCAATACGCGTAGCCCCATTACATGAGATCCAAATTATAAGCGATAAGATGTGGATATTGTACTTGGTCCCCCTCTCAGACACAAAAACCTGATTACATAATATATTTTATATAGTTGCCATAGAAATACAAAATATTTATATACCTACATAATTAAACACACGATAACTCTCAAATCACTCAATCAATGTTGGAGAGATAAAAAGTAGCCATTTAATTCATTGAAAATTTAGAGCAGTGTTATACTTATGAACTATCAGGTCAAATTAATGTGAAATAAATAAGTTTAAACAAATAGTATTTTTGGACCGGGGTGACCAATTTTTTCTTGAAAATATCTTTAAGTAGGTACCAAATTTTGAGGACATATTTATCAAGATCATCTGGCACACGGCATTCCTCAAGTTAAGCGTTTATCGTTATAAACAAACCTACCTATATAGACTCGAAACGAACGTTGCACTGACCAGGTCTAGAGGCTGGCTGGAATAGTAATGTCCTATCTAGATAGTTGTTTTGTAGACAATTCAGAGTAACCTGGTGGAAACGTCAGACAGTTCTAACGTGCAAAACAAGAGACAAAAAAAAAGATAGGAAAGTTCAAATGTACCTATAGTTTAAAAGCGTTGTAATACACCATCTTAGTTGTGTAGTTTATAGGAGAAGAGCAGTAAATATATGGAATTGGAGTTATACGACATGACGAATTGTTCTACCACTATTGTAAATAGTTTTGAAGATGCACTGCTGTCCATGATTGTACTCTATGAGGTTGAGAAACACCTTCGCTCAGTTTTAGAGCTTGCGAAGTTACGAATTCAAAACAAAACGATGTATTAACATTCATGTATTACGTAAAGCTCACACGTTTACTGACCTTTTGCCACAAAATTCAATATTCATATTTAATAGATCATCAAGACGAATGGTTTTCTAATCGCATCTGACAATCATTTCTAAGATTGTAGTGGCAGTGTATCGGCCTCGATTCACCCCACTGTCTCCGTAGTTTCCATTCGCAATAGCAAAAAGTTGTGAACGTGGAGTGTCGGGCGCGGCGACATCGAGTGCGGAGTGCCATTACCGGCAGCAAGTGCGCCATACGAGCGACGGCTCAAGAAGCGCGCGCGCAGAGGTGGGCAGGCCTCTGGTAACGGTGCAATTTTAATGATACATTGTTGGTAGCAGACGATGGAACGGTTCGCGATATTGAGAAGTTCTTGCGCGATGCCGTCGCACACGGCACACCACCCGATCGCCGTTATCCTATTTCCTCCTCCTTTCGTTCGCCGCATTCTGATTGGCAGTATGTAACTATCGCTACAGTTTACCGTACATCGTTTAAGAAACGATCTTAAAATATCATCGAATTGCATTTCATGTTATACGCAATGGATAGTAGTTAATTGAAATGTTTTTATGGCATGCCTATAGTATAGGTGTGAAATAATTAAAGTCGGGCCGTTATATTTCATAAATATTACCTATGTAAAATGAATTCCTGTTAGTAAACAAATCGAAATTTTATTACTATACAAGAATGCTGGCCTATATCGACTAGTATAGTAGATTGTGATCAATAATACATACTCGTAGCTTAGTAGATTACCCATAGCCGTCTAGAGACTAAGAGTGGTACCCGTGATATTGTAAGTGCTTATGGCCGCCGCGCCCGCAGCCTCTTACCATAATAGTCATTCATCATTAAATGCAATAAAATTAGTATCCATTCATTGAAATGAAGACTAATTAGACAATTTTTTTTTATGAAATCGTATTTGCCCAGCTGAACAATCATCTCCCTGTCTACTGCAATCCACTCTCAAGAATGAAAATCATATTTCATCCTTACTTAAAACTATAATAGAAAGTATACCTAGTGCACAAGTAAATATGATTATGTCTGCCCCTGTCTACTTAGAAAGTGTACTCTTTACCAAATATGTATTTAAATCGCAAAACTGCAAAATGTACCTTTACTAGCTTTTGTCCGAGGCTTTGCTCGCGTGAATGGTTTTCGTAACCTGACAACTTGTGTGCAAAAGTTTCACGATGATCGATTGAGGAGAAAGGGCTTGAAACCGTAGCAAAAAAACAAACTCGGCTTTTGAGACAAAGTGGCCCAAAATGAACCATTCCCACATTTTCCAAACAACCGGAAGCAACAAAATCTCCTCTAAAGGAACAAGACATTGTTACATCCCTGACATGACATGTGCTAGAGTGGAGACCGATTAGGCAAACGTAGCGTAGGGCGCCCTGCGACACGATTGACCGACGACTTGAAGAAGGTGGCTGGCAGCAGATGGATGCGAATTGCCCAAAACCGGGATAGTTGGCGCTCGTCTAGCAGTGAACAGCGATAGGCTGATGCTGATTGTTACATCCGGTGTCCGTAAGGAGATTAGTTGTTTGACATCGATACGCTACAATATTGTTCAAAAGTAGCTTATTAACACCGTAGACACTTCGCTTCTACCCCCATCATAGCATACGATTTAATATAAATAATTCTGTACCGCATGGTACATTACATAGAAATTTATGAACACTTAAGCTTTGAATATAATGTTGTGTTCGTCCAACGGGAATTTCAAAAATTGTATATTCGCCACATTTCACACGAGTACATGTTTTTAACTTTGGACCGTTACTTGCTTGTGAAACTATGACTCACAGATAGATGGATAACAATTTTAATAGCATCTATGTTATTATGTATGACAAGAAGATTGTAATAATTATCCTTGTGGTGTATGTGGTCAGTAGTGACAGTACTTAACTGTACAGGGTCGGTTTCTCAAAGTTTATAGCTTATGTATAGGTATATACGAGTACATATGTGTGATGTTTATTGAGTCGACATATAAACGATAAAGGAACGCTAGTCTTGAGCTGTTCTAAAATATTAAAGATACATACGAAACTATACACAGACTTCATGTTAAAAGCCCGAACTGTTCTGGGATCATCGTTAGCTTCGAAGTTTTATAGGCTAAGAGAACTCCGTGAACGACTGCCCCAAAAAGGAGTGTAATGTTTTCAGGGTTCTTTTACGTGGAAGAGCCATGCTTCGGCACGTATGGGCCAGGCTCGACTCCGCTCGATACCACGGCCTCACAGAAAACCGGCAGTGAAACAATGATTTCATTGCTTTTCGCCGCGTGACTGAGGTTGAACCTAACCCTTCCCTCTCCCCTGTTCCCGTCCTTCCCCTTTCCCCCCTCTCATCCCCTCTAATCCCCCTCTTCCGGTCTTCCCGCTCTTCACCCCTCTTCCACTATTCCCACCTTAAAGGGCGGCAACGCACTTGTGACTCTTGAGTTACAGGTGCCCATGGGCGGCGATAGTCATTTAAAATCAGGTGACCCGTCTGCTCGTTTGCCTCCTATGCCATAAAAAAAAAAAAAAAAAAATACGTATGTATGTGAGTTTTTTCCACCATAACTTCTAAATGCCCAAACGAATTTGGATGTCCGGGGTGTCTTTAGAATTCTTACATTATCCCGAGTAACACTGGCGGCTGTATGATCTATCTTGGGGTCTACAGTTGCAGGAAGTCAGTCGTTAAATTTTCGCTTCAGCGTGATCTTTAACAATACTACGTAAATTTCTTCCGCCTGCCACTAAATCTGCTCTCGCAAAGCACTTCTACTTCCAATTCTCGACTATGCCGATGTCAGTTATCTGAATCTCATTGAAAGCACAACTTGATAAGTGTGAACGACATTAACATTTTTGTACAAGTTTCATATATGGGCTACGAAAATATGATCACGATTCAGAATTCCGTTAGAAGCTCAAGTGGTTTCCAATTCGCTCTCACTGGAATACTCATAATTATCCTCTTTCTGTTATTGAACCTTAAAGCAGATTTATTTTTTTATTATCTCAAAGAAATATTCATGCCACAAATATATAAAAAAAACAGTCAGTCGTAGGACTGCAGGTCAGAAGTGAAAACATAACTTCACAATGTATTTCTACATACATACACACACACCTCTGTATATATATAATTAGGTTAAAAATAAACGTAGGTAATAACATATCTAAATGTATACATAGGGTACACTGGAAGTTCTGTGCTCCTGGCCGCTAATAAATGTTTGAATTTCGAATGTTATATTTTTTTAAATATAAGAAACTCGGCTCCGTCTTACGAATTTTCGATCAGGACACGTGTCCTGACGCGAGTTTAACATTTTTCACCCATCCCAAAAAGTGCACAACGCCGCTAAAGAAGTTTTACTTCAAAAATGTAGATAATAATAATAATAACTTAACACATCGCACACACGACCGTCTGATAAGGCAGTGCCTGTACTTACTATGGTAACCATAACCAGACTGCTGATAAACATACTTCAGTTGTATATTACTAAATATTTCAAGAAAATGGTTCATCAACACTTTTTATCACTTTAGTTATATCATTATAGTTACTATTTATCAATTCAAGTATCTGTGTATACGTAGGGTGCTATATAAGTTTTGTCGTATGAAAACTAAATTTCATAATACATTAAAAGTCATATCCATACACTCCAAGTAATATTAAAAAAAAACAAATTCGTTTGTCCGATTTTCAAATATGAATGAATCTATATATTTTAATATAAAATGAATCAGTATTTCCCTTGGTCATGGCATCACGCGTGAACGGGTGGATCGATTTCGCTAATTCTTTTTTTTTGTGTTTGTTATTGTCAAGAGAAGGTTCTTATGAAAGAAAAAAATTAAGAAAGATGCGCGAAAAATTAGAAAATTTAAGAAAACTTAACGAGTGACTTACGCAGGTGAAACCGTGGGACGCAGCTAGTTCCAAATAAAAATGGCAGGCTTCTCGTTCATGACGTTCGTTCGTTCATGCATAACATTCGTGTAGTTATTTTGTACAACTTAAAGCGTAAAGTCGGGATTATTTTTCCCATTTATCCTCAGTGGTGACAAAGCCAGTGGTCACAACTGGGAATAGACGTAATTCCACTGTAACAATGGTATACAAATTATGTGGTATCTATTTATCTATATGTACAAACAAATATCAAACAAAACTCATATTAAAGGTACTAAGTATAGAGTTAAGATTGATACTTAATACGGAAGATAGTACAATTCAATATTTTTATAACACAAGCTTTAGAAAGGATGTACCGAACTAATTTTGCTGAACTGCCTTTAAAAATGCGCTTTTATATCACACGCCATCTTTAACGTCTAAATAAATCAAAAGGTCTACGAATAGATGGTCATAAAGGTGGCCACAAAAGCCGGAGTTTTAGAGCCCTTCAGAAAGTGTGTCGTAGGGCGGGTCTGGTCCCCCCACGCCCTGCGCCGCACCTCATCACACCCGTTCCATGTTGGAAAACGTCCATGTATGCATTTTATAGTTTTCCGTCGAACTGTTAACGTCAGTATTGCGTAGGTACTGTGCCGTAAGAAGGGGTTATATGCTGTAAGATAAAAAAGTAGACAGTAATTGTAGTAACACGTCGAATATGATTAGAATCTACATGCATGCATGCTTTATAATAAAGCTGAATTGTAGGTTTTTAATGGATGCCGTACAAAGTTACTGGATTTGATTCCCAAATCGAATGGTATTAGGTAACTTCTGGATTCCTTGGCTTTGAAATACGTCAATCATAGTCCTGGAGCTTAGAACCGAGCCCGATATTAATGTAATAGGCGGCAATTAGGTGTTTAGGCTTTCTATATTCACCATACGACCTTTAACCATAACCTATAGTCCATTACATCGCTATTATATCATCAATAGAGCGGTCTTCCGTCGTATCCGTCAAACGGGCCCCTGTTACATTAACCAAGTAGTCGTATAGCTCCTGCCGTTAGAATGGAAATGGTTTACCATATAGACATAAAACAGATTCCTTAATGACGACCACGGTTTTGAAAGCAATGCGTGCGATGTTTCTACCAGAGTAGATGCTTACTACTGCCCAAAATGGAATTATTAACACGTTTAAGGTACTAAGTAACTGAAATTAAAGACATAGTCTTCTATAAATGAAACATATATTTTTTATATAACTAAGATTTGAAACGAGCACGTGAACTGTTAAGTAAACACTAGCCGTACCTAGCACCTGCGTTTAAGGTCGCTGCTTCGCGCTTAATGGTTGTAGCGTGATGTTATATAGCTCATAACCTTCCTTAATGAATACTCTCTGCAATACAAAAATAATTATTCAAAACTGACTGATAGCTCCAGTGCTATCAGTCAGTTTAGACAAACAATCAAACATAACAACCCTTCAGATATTTTATTTAATGTTATTTAATAGTATAGGTATTATTATTATTGCCCAAGACCAGGATAGTTGGTGCTCTTCGGGGGAGGCCGTTGTCCAGCAGTGGACGGCGATAGGCTGATGATGAAATAGTATATAGTACAGATCAAACAAACATATAAGTATACAACAATGTTAGTGACAGCTAGTCGACTAGTTACAGTATACTGATGGAGGCTGTGGCAGTATCAGCGAGTCAGTAGAGCATAAATATGTATGTAGTATTTTATTTCTTAAGTAACCTTAGGTAGTGACTTTTAACAATTAATTTAAATGCCCATATAAATTAAACTTATCCTATTTATATTGGTAATGCATTCTATAGCCGTATTGCAAGAACGAAAATTAATTAGATGGTGGAATACACAGCCAATTTAATCTTTTAGTTTTCTGATGATCAAGTTTACGGACGATCTTAAGAATCTTGTGTATTGTGAAGAAACTCTAATTGAATGTAGAATGTTGCGTAAGATTTAGAAAAATATATTATAGAATTTTAACAAACTCTTAAGACAAGATCATACTTAACACGCTTGAATTTTATGCAGATGTTTTGAATTCGCTCAAGTTTGTCTTATACCCGGTTCCTATAATCAAGAAACTATTCGTTTTGCTTACGGACGGTAAAATTTCATTGAATTTTCAACGAAAATTTTACTATATTGGCTCTTCGTGAGATGTTCATAGCTGACGTCGATAAGGGGCGAATGTTGCGCAAAAGCATCTTAACATACTTGTATGACTGGCCTATTCGCGGTATAAGAACCAGATGAACGTATCTACATTTTCTTAATTTTACAGGAGAGCAAAAATACTCCGAGAATTTACCTAGTTTCTTGTGGTTCCTTAGCTATTGTTTTATTTGTAATTTGTGAAATATTGCATTTACAATTACGTCGTTTTGGCATTCCATAAAGGAGCACTTTGTGACCCGTATTATGATAAAATACTTACGATTTTTTACTTTTTTGTAGATACGTTCATCTGTTTCTTATACCGCGTATTGGTCTAGTGATTAGTGATCCTGACTGCTGAGCCCAAGGTCGTGTTTTCGATCATTTGTTCTATGTCTGGGTGTAATTTATCTATAATATGTATGTATTTAAAAATATATAAGTATGTTTATCAGCAGTCTGGTTACCAATGTACAGGCACTGCCTAGTTTGGAATAAGACAGCCGTGTGTGAGATATGTAAAGTTATTGTTATAAGTAGTTATTTATACTTTAATTTATAGCCCGCTGTATTAACACTTTAAATTAAAAATATGACTAGGTATTCTTTTATGATTTTTCTTTTTTTGGTATTATCTACCGATAAGATATTAGAGATTTATGAAATATATAGATAGATGTACCTACTCTTTCTTGTACACTAAACAATAGGTTACATTATTTTATTTAGATCTACTCACTAGCTAATGTTATGTACAATTGGCGACCTTATCGCAATTCGCGATCTCTTCCAACCAACTATTGGATGAAAAGAGGGGTAGTAGGTATACAATATACCTAATAATAAGGGCTTATATAAAAAAAGAAATAAAATATATATAAGTACTATTTAGAGACATTTAACATAAATGTGAACTAATAATACAAGGAGCTTTAATACGTTACTAGCAACCCGCCCCGACTTCGCACGGGTAGCAGAGACATCTTCAATCAACATCATCATATTTCAATCAATTTATACAAAATTTTAATAAATTATACACCTAAACCTTCCTCATGAATCACTATGTTTATTACTGAAAACCGCATGAAAATCCGTTCAGTACTTTTTCAGTTTATCGCCAACAGACAGACAGATGCGGTGGACGGTGGGGCACTTTGTTTTATAATATGTAGTGACAGAAATAAATTATGAGTCTTTTTCAGATTTTATACGTTATTTTTTATTGACTAATGCTGCTCTGCTGAAGCTCTATAAACTGCCTGTTTAGTCTTATAACATAGTATACCACAAAACATAAATAATGCATTTCGACCTGCATTCTTCGACGTTTCATAGATGCAATTTAACTCAATACAGTAGCTCTCACGAGTTTTGAACATAAACATCGATTTATTTTATTTAACTAATTGGTTTATAAATTACAACAGTATATGATAACTGTATTTATGATTGAAAGTAATAAAGGTTACGTTACGTTTTTACAGGCGTTTGACATGTATTTTTTATTTTTGACATGCACTTAAATAAAATAATAATAATTAATTTAACAATTAGTAGTGGCTGGTTTTAACAAAATAGTTGATATTGTTAATACCAGGTTTTATTGATTGTTTAAATAATTTTCTTTTTAAGTAATTTAATATAATCTTAATATTTTTTACACCATTAAATATGGTAGGACGTAGTGCACATTTAACATATTTCTAATATCTGTAAACTAACCTAAGTTCCACAGATAAATAAATGAATACTGAATACATATTTATAGTTAAATCGCATCCTAGAAAACAATGTAATAGACGCAAGAAGACTTAGGTGAGGTATTACTTGTCACGAGTCCATTACACCTGATTTACGCATTAATTAGTGCATGTTTTAAGTAGTAGGTACCTACATCGCACAGTAATAATAAAATAAATATAAATGGTACTTGTTTTATATTAAATATGTTTAAGTTAAGTCTTAGGTACACCTTGTTCACGCTCGCTTTTATAAGAGCATGTAAGGAGTAGACGCGTATATTACTGACTGATTTTAATTAAAATATGCGAGATAGTATCCATAATAAAAAAGACACAATGTATTTCTACTTCCCGTTTGCACTAATCAAAGCAAAAACAAGGCCCACGATCGTTGCAATTCGATCGAAACGTCGGCTAACCAAGAGTTATTGTACCTTTTAAATATGTATTAGCGCGATTAAGTTTCAAGTTACACATCTAATAAAAACAAGGCTTTCCACTGTTATAATCAGTCAACGATTTGTTTTAAAGCTTCGTGTCGCATGCAGCCTTACCTTAACTTTTCTACCAATAAGTCACAGTTAGAGTTCATTGGAATTAATACCCTCAGTGAGGGCAGTCAGCAGCCCGGAGCGGCAAGGTGACGAGGGGGGAGGGTCAAGAGGGGAGGTCTGTAGGCGCTGTGTTGCGCAACGCATTACAATAACGCGACGCTACGTGCCGCGGCCACTGCGCCCGCGTCGTCGGGGTCACACGACAACTGATTCGGGGAACACTTCGTATATCTAGGGTTGTTCGCAATCGCAATTGAAACGACAGCAAACAAAGATCAGAAAGGTAACTAGTTCGGTAGTTGACTGGCAAATTAATTCAGATATTCTTGCCGTGTATACCTACTTGTTACAATATAAAAAATACTTAATTTAATTATATAAAATAAATAGTTAAGTTAATGCAATATAAATTACCTGTAAATACTTATCAAATTTTTTAACAAGTTTCCTCTAATTTTCCAACGGTAAATCTTTGATTAAAACTGATGACGTGAAATGAAAATGTATTTTATTGTAGTCACATACCTACATGACAGTAGCTTTTTTGGGATCCTAATAGGACTAACAGGAAAATGAATGGTAATTCCACTATTGGATGGAAGAGTAGGTACCTATGTACCTACTCTTCTATCAGCTGTAATCTATTTATTTAAATTTTATACTAACTTAAGTAGATGTTAATACATTAAAAAAATAAGACAACGAAGTTTCTTCAAACTTAATAAATCTCCTCCTCATAAAACAATAGACTGTGTTCTTGTTATTATATATACATTACGTATTATGTATAAAATATACATATAATTATATGAATAATTATTACTAGTGGATAAAATTACGTTCAGACTATTGCAATGATGACGGTAATTTTCATGTCGTTACAACCCTAGCGATAAAGGACACAACTTATTAACACCAGAGGAAAAGTAAATCTGTTGATCATTTCGCAGAGTCCTTATCACTTAATTATTTATCGTTAATTATCACTCATGCAATTGGGATCCGGGTGTAATGTGACACTTATTATGCTGGAACACGTGACGTTTGTTATTAAAGTGCAGTTTGCACTTTTAAGAGTGAAGCATTTTGACCTGACGCTTTATCGCATTGATAAATGTTTGCATAAAGTTCGATCGATAAATGAAAGGTAGTCGCTCGGAAAAGGTTATTTTAGTAACTTGTCATGTTTCTAAGTACGCGGTTCTATATTTGTTTCAAAAATTAAGTGTAATTACATTTTCATGCGTATGCGTGGTCATGTGTAGCATCACGAATAGGTTGTAAAGAAGATAATAAGTACATACTGTTGTACCTGGACTCCTATCCGGATGATTAAACCTTTTTGACGCGTGAAGTCTTACTGGCAACTTCGTGCTCAAGATTCGAATAATTCGTATTTGTAATAGTTCAGAGAATGGAACCAGGAAACAAGGGACTCTCATCTGTGAAGCCCTGGGAGACAGTTATCCGTGTTGACACACGGAACCTCAAGATATATTATTTGATGTTATTCGATTGTTAAAGTCATTAGTCTTTTTAAATGTGATTGTAATATTTTAAAGGTTTCAGTAAAAACCTAAGTTGCGCCCGTGTAATCTTTTATTCCTCTTGCCTAGAAATTAGATCCTTCTTTCCTGGTACGGCTCACCCTCTGAGTCGTAGCAATACATACTCGTCTTCTGGTATTAGGTATACCAGAAGATGAGTATAATGTCAAACCATCCTACCTATTTTTTGGAAAAAACATCGGTCGCACATAGATATCTATAATGTACGTGCCTATCTTATGTACACAACAAATACCTACCTAGTCATTGAATATATATTATTAATTGTATTGTATTTTATAATAATGTATGTAGTTCAATATACCGTACCTACCTATCTAATTTACTCCAATCGGTAATATGGGTGCACTGTACCTTGGGCAAGAAAATGAATAATAATTTAAGGACTTATAACTGTTCATTGAAAATAAAGAAGTTTACTTTTATTTTGATTTGCATTTGAAGGCCTTCGATGACAAACTCTGTTTAACGTTATATCGAACTAGCTATTACTGCAGTTTCACCTTCGTTTATGTCCACTGCTCCGCTCCTTAAGATCGTAGCGTTATGTTAATAACACACAAACTTCCTAAAGTATCGGGCTAGGTATCAAATGCAACTAGTTTTTCAAATACGCCTGGTAATGCCTGATTTGAGCTCGTTCTCGTTCAACCAAAAAGAAATCTTCAATAGATTAATACATTTTTTTAAGCCCGCATTCATTGTTTTAGTTATCTGAAAGTCAAACTCAATACCTATCCCATCTCTATAATCACAATATAAAACTATTTTTTTTTTTAAGGGTTACATGCATAAATATATTAGGTACAGTTTATATAGTGTTTATACATTATAGCAACATCCCTAAATAGCTTATCGACATGTCTGTCGATGAATGATTAAAGAGTAGGTATATGTCTGTATTCATACTACAATGTACACTATGTGTGTTTAAATGGAATGAGTAAACTGTCATTGTAAACATGTGTCTTATTTTCAGGGCAGGTAGTATAAATAAAGCATAATTAACACTATTCTATTAAGGGACGAACTATTTTTAGATAGTCGTTAGGTGCCAAAACATTTTAGTCATGTAATAGAGAAGCCAGTGTTCCAGCGGTCCACGCAAGGATGCGCGGGCGACGCGCGTTTCTTTTTAGAAAGTGGCACGTGGCGGGGTTGTTCACCCTACGCGATCCGGGTCAGGCGCCGCGCCCCCCGTACCGCACTGCCCCGCGCCCCTCCCGCCCGCACCGACGTCTAGGTACCTATGTACTTGACGTGAGTGTACTAGTCCTTGATAAGGGAACTTCATTGACACCATAATTGAGTGTAACCGGGTCAGCGGATAAGGCACTCCTTATCGCACTCACCGGCGCTTGAACAGGACCACGCCATGCGCCATACCCATGCGGACACGCGCACATTTGCGCTAGTGCGCAAATACTTGCATACGAAAAACATCTTCGAACCTTTTAATTCAATATAGTCTACTTAAAAGTAAATGTAAATAAAAGAAAACAAAAAAGTGAATAGGTAGTCATTTCACTAATTTAATTAAGTATTTTGTTATAAATCATAGAATGAGGAACTTTATTAATGGCTGTTAACAGTGGCGTAACTATACCATCTGAGGCCAGCGGCTAAATTATCGGATGAGGGACAAGTTCACTCTTAGTGCCTCGTGTGCTTAGGGCCCGTGGCATTTTGACCGCTCTGCCACCCTATTGTTACGCCACTGGCTGTTAATATATTTTATTAATGTAATTAAACTACTATAAACTACTGCTTACTACTAAATGATCATTTCATATCATCAATAATTTCATTTTAAATAATCTACCTAATTGATTATTATTAACTGAAATTACATAACGAAGTAGGAACACGTTACGAAACAAATAATAAACGGAACTAATTAATATAATAGTGGTAAAACATTACATCAAATTAGTTGTGAAACTAATAAACATTAACTAATGTGATGTACGCGCAATTAGTATTATTGTTTACAACTTTTTACGTTTATAATTAAAATACATTATTAAATAAAGCAGTAGAGCTAATATATGTCTCTTATTATTACGTAAACATGTAAACTATTGTTACATACATTAAGCATACTGTTACGTCTAGAGCGTCTACATATTCGCGCAAACAAAGTATAAAATATAACTTATTAATTATGTATAGTCACTTATGTAGTAAGTTAATTTTCTATATTGCCATTTTAGAACAATATGTAACATTCATCATACTCACATTAAATTGCGTTCATAAGCAATGTAACAAGTAACTTGTAAAAAAACTTGTTTCTGGCCTGTTCTTCTCCATAGGATCTACGTATAGGAACAGGCAACTAGCTTAACGACCGACTTATACTGACTGACTCTTACTCCTGACAATTCAAAAACACCTACAATGGGTTTACTTGAAGTAAATAATTTTGATTGATTGATTGATTGTGTAACATGTTGTCAGTGTAGATATTAGCACGATTTATGTAGGTCTGTTTAGCGTTTGTTGTCTTACATTTGTTGTTGCTATCCCACGGGAAAAGTCCTTTTTTTCTGGATGAAAAATACCCTATGTCTTTTTATAGTCCCCTGGCAACGTGGATGCAAAGTTTCATTACGATCAGTTACTTAGTTTAGGTGCGAAAATATGACAAGCAAACTAGCTCACTTTCTCATTTATAATATGAACTTAGGATTAAGCATATGCCGCTCGCACGAAACGTAGCACTACTAACGTAGTGCTACTTTTCAGCTGAATTCAAACAGAAACCTGCAGTAAAAAATATTGATTTTATTTGTGTAGCAAATTTTTTTTTTATAAATAACTAGCTACCCGTCCTGACTTCGCACGGGTACAATGTAGATACCTACTACCTCATATTTTAACAAATTAACACAAACCTTCCTCTTGAATCACTGTATCTATTGATGAAAACCGGATTAAAATATCCGTACAAAAGTTGTCTGGAAGAAATCGCCGTGTGTGATAAGACCGCCGATTGTTATACCTTAACATTCGTAACTTGTATTTGCACTATATACTATTTAAAGGTGTACAATAAAGAGAAATAAATAAAATCCGTTACGTAGTTTAAAAGATCTAAGCATACAGATGGCGGAAAGCGACTTTGTTTTATACTATATAGAGAACAAGAAAAAAATTTTTGGGACGGAGGTGTAACTCTCATAAACTTCTGATTTACAAGAAAATACAAGGAATGGTGCAATGCACAGTTATTTTTCCAAAATGTTCCAAAATCTCAGTGTTGATAGAAAGGAAGAACGACCTACTTAAAGAATAGGTAATTTGTCATTAGGGTTGCTCACTGATGACAACATTCACGCAGTAACTGGAAGACAAAAACACCAAAAAAATCTAAATATTACAAATGAATGTGAACATGTTTAATACTCAATAACGTTGTAATAGCTGAATGAATTTGAATGAAACTCGCAAAAATAGATTACATCCTGAATTAGCAAATAGGCACTTGGAAAACAAGTTCCACACACGCACAAAGGTAGAATAAGAATAAATGAATTTAGTATGGAAGTAGACTCCATCACAAAACAACGAATTCTAGGTGAAGTATACATCGCACGAATAAAATTTCATTTCGGTCCCATTTAAATTTGAAGAAAATATTTCACGTCTAAGGGTGGAAAATTAAGGGATGAAGAATACGTCTTGTTACAATTTATCACTATTTAGGCGCATTGAAGTTGGTGATACTCTTTTTTTTAAGTTATTAATTAATACTTATGGTATTATACCACCATTAATAGTTACTACGTGACGTGCAACGAAGAAACGTAAATAATCAATTGATTATTTACGTTTCTTCTACTACTACTAGCGCTGTATAGGTGTATGTGCTTGTATAGGTGTCTGTGTCGTTTTCTTCCTAAAGAATATAAAAGAAAGAGATATCACTAAATTACTTACATCACCAATATACCTTATTTTACCCTATATGCAGTCGAAAAATCTATATATATAAAAATCAATTTATGTTTGTTTGTCATCTATGCGTTCCGAAACCATTGATCAGATTCTGATGAAACTTTGGTAGGATGTTCTGGAGACACCTGCGAGGGATCCTGACACAAAAAAATCTATATAAAAAAATGGCATTCCAACGCATGCCGGGTGCAGCTAGTAAATAATAAAAACAGAACAATCTCTTCATTACAAATACAAATAACGCAACATATCTAATCATTAGTCAGATGAATAAAACTATCAAAGGCAAAAGCTTAAGTAAAGTCCTTAAGTTTTTGTCTTTGATAGCCTTGTGTTTACACCCTTATTCAAATAAATTAATCTATTCACTTTGCTACTTCTTTCAGCACTTATGGTGTTCTCCATTAGTGCAGCAGAACTCCTTGCCGGCTGAAAAGCTAGTGGGTGTCCATTCTCCACCGCAGTTGCGTACGAAGAGGAACGCCTTCTCTCTGTGGACATCGCGTTCTACGGCGCCGCAGATCACTGGACCGGCTCGGGGCAGATAATTCAGGATCTGGAAGCGGAAAAATAACTTTCATTTCAAAACTCGGACAAGTGCGAGTCCGAGTCGTGCACGGAGGGTTCCGTAAGCAAACAAACCTGTATGTAGATACTCCGTCTATCTCGGGAATCAATTCTCGAAGATTTTTACCCGTCTTTTCCGAAAGACAAACTTAACTTTGCGGTCCTAAAAATACTCTCCCATACATCGATGTACGGCAAAGTTAACCGCAAAATATAAGTTTGTAATCACAAAAACCATTATTTTAATGTTATATAACAACAAATTAACGATTTTCTTGCTTCTTACCAAATTTCATGGTTCTAGGTCAAGGGGAAGTACCCAGTACATTTAGAGTCTGGGTACAAAGGGTCTTGAAGGACACATAGACAGACAGACAGACAGATAAACGGACAACAAAGTGATCCTTTAAGGGTTCCTTTTTTCCTTTTTGATACCTGAAAGGTATTAAATGTAGACAGAGCACAAAAAAAGAGTCTCATTTTCAAGAATTTGATTTTGAATAACGTCCAAATATTTAAGGTTTTTCCTTTCTGCAAATATTTATTTTATAGTAAATATTTGGTAAAATTAATGACTATTTTATGAATATGAACCCGCCAGAATGACTTTTACAATTTTAGCCCATTTATCATAACGGGATAACCAAACGGGACATTGTGCATTATGATAAAACCGATTGCTCCTTCTATTTTTATATGAATTCGGTTTGTACAGTACCTTCAAGAAACTCACAGTTTTTTGGTATAAGCGACACATCTAACAACTTGTTAACTAACGACACAAACTTGCTGCTCTGAAATATTTTGTTAACATATTGCCTTGTAAACATCTACTTTGTAGAACAAATCTGTATCTAGTAATCTGCACCATGAATAAATATTATGGAATGTTTATTTATTTATTTTAAGTCATTGATGAACCCATTGATTCCTTTCATGTTAGGTATACATAGGCCTGTCATCACTTAAATTGCCAACGCCGGACAAAAACTTAAAAAATCCCGGACACATGGGTAAAATCGAGTTTCCTTCCCGGACACCTTAAAGAAAACGCTGATGATTCTATTTTTTTTTTTATTAATTTAAACAGCTTGTTAAGGATTCGTCTATCAATTTTATAATTTTCCCCTGGCACAGAGTGAGTGAAAGTTTTACCCGGACACTTTTTGAAAATCCCGTCCGGACGCTCTCAAAAATAGGACAAATCGATGGAAACCCGGACTGATGGCAGTTCTAGGTATACAGGGTGCAGCAATGCGCTATAAAAAATTTCACCTGAAATTTGTTTTTGCATAGGGGAAGTTATTTAGTATTCGATAATACATATTCTAAAAGTGGCCCTTATTTCTTATCAGAGCAGTTATATATTTACTGGGTTCATCAAGTCAAAGAAGCGCTTCAATGTCTGCTGAATATTTACAACTCGTACAAATCAAATCGGTGTTAATTTACAAACAGCCTTCGCATACCCAACACACGGGATTCTATTGTTATAATAAATTGCGACAATATGTTGTGACCTCACCACGCAAACTAATTATAATAAAAGGCCTTGAAATATGATGCTCAGGACGTTTTACAAACTATGCAATAATCACTAAAAGCCCCAATACATTTAAACATTCTGATCCAATCCGAGCGTTATTATGTTTGCATTTTATTGAGTGAGTTAAAAAAATTTTTGTAATACATTGCGTAATGTTTGGATCACATAAAAATAATGAGACATAAGCCCAACACAACTACTAATTTTATACCCTTTCACGAATTTGTAAGATATCTTATTTGTAAATGAAGAATGTATATAGGGTTTAATAATTATTCTATGGGGCGTATTTATTATTAGTTAAATGTTCATTTCTGTACACACTATATTATGTCACTTCTTACAATTTTCCTCGGCCAAAGTTAACTGGAACGAAAACTACGAGAGAGAGACTACAAGTTCATAAGAATACTCTGCTAACTTAGCTACCTCAGATTTGTCAAAAAATTTACATTGTTGTTACAAAAAACTTATTTATCTTCTATACTTAATATTATGAATGCGAAAGTAACGTTTCTATGTTACGTTTTTACGTCTAAACCACTAAACCAATCTTTATAAATTTAGAAGTATGAGTAAGATAGGGGAGACCTTGGAGAAGGACAGAAGCTACTTTTTGGCGCTGAAAGTAAAGTTGGTGTGGAAGTGGTGGTGTGTGAAGTGGAAGTGGTGGTGTGTGAAGTGGAAGTAGTGGTGTGTGAAGTGGAAGTGGTGGAAGTGGCCGAAATAGATTCTGCAGCATATTTTTGTAAATTTTCTCATAAATTTAATCAAACATAGGTCAAGTCTATTGCTGCATATCACTACATATTATAAAACAAACTCCCCCGCCGCGTTTGTCTGTCTGTCTGTCTGTTTGTTCGCGATAAACGGAAAAACTACTGAACGAATTTTCATGCGGTTTTCACCAATGGGCAGAGTGATTCAAGAGGAAGGTTTATATGTAGTATACATGCATATTATTGTAGAGAAAAGTCGAGAAATTCAAAGATTTGTAATGTCATGTCGTAACAAACATTTTTTTGTGCGCTTACATTGCAAACGCTGGCTAAACCTTACGAAATAGATCAAATTAATGTACTACGGAATTGTATATCTTAAAAAGATCAATAAAAAAGTGCGCGATGGTATATTTTTATCTCCTAAGGATAACCCACAGTAACCATTTTTATCTTTTACATATTACAAAAAAAATATGGGTTATTTATGAAACTATTTTAAACAATACAGTATTTTTCCTTATCCAATTAAATACATTAGATACGTTGTGCATTTCATGTAGATTAAAATTGCCCTTTACAGCATATCATTAAAATGAATATCTTAGAAGATATCAGAGATTTAAAAAGCGGGGGCAGAGCGGCTGGCGGGCCGGACCGATTCTGATTATTCTTTTTTGTTAGATATGGGTGGTCCCATGTCAAGAAAGTCAGGATCTGATGATGGGATCCTGATAAAATTGAGAGAAACCCTCGAAAATTGTAGGAACGAATAGTGTTTCTGTTTACTTTTCATTACTTTATGAGGTTTTTGCGTTCAGAATCATCATCATATCATGTAGCTGAGTTAATGATGAAAAAAAAAACATATTATAAAAATCTTCACTACATATCACTACATATTATAAAACAAAGTCCCCCGCTGCGTCTGTCTGTCTGTTCGCGATAAACTAAAAAACTACTGAACGGATTTTCATGCGGTTTTCACTAACAGACAGAGTGATTCATGAGGAAGGTTTAGGTGTATAATTTGTACCCGTGCGAAGCCAAAGCGAATAGTAGAGTATAATTTTTTTGTACACAGCTAATATTAAAGAATGAATTTTGGATTTTTTTACTAACAACAGCATTTTCTTAGTGAATGCACATTAAGAGCGACCAGAGGAGCCATCTACCGTAATCTATTCTCATATTTATCTATCAAATTACAGATGAATTAAACTGGGGTACAAGAGTAGAGGACGACCAAAAATAAGATGGATGGACTGCGTTAAAGAAGATATGGCTGGAAGAAATGACGAATGCTAGAGTAGAACGGAAGAAGAGAACATATTCCGCTAACCCCTAATAAAATTGCGAGAAAGGTAGGTAGATGATAGTGCAGAAGAATAAAATGAATATAAAAATAATATTAATCTAAAATTTTTATTTCTGATTGTTTTTATATAAGGAAAGAATACAGTTTTAAAGCATTATTTTATTGTTAACTTATCTTGTAATGAATATTGAATCGCTTAGGGGAATTGTGACTGAAACAGGATGGAGTAATCATGTAGAAGACACTGGTCGTATGCATGTCGCTGAGGTTACATTAAAAGTTGTGTCTTTTTAAGTCGGCCTTTCTTAACAAAAGGTATAAAACGAAGAAATGAGTAATTACACGTTTGATGATTGTGATTCCAAGTGCTCCTTTCCTAGTTATGTGACTCCTAGTCTTAGTACCTACTAATTACTACTGCCATCTAACGGGCATTTACGGTATCATTAATTCTTGCATAGCATTTGTATACTCTTTTGAGAACTAAAACATCATCCCCGGTATGAACACAATCTATCATCAGAGTCAGCATCCCTATTGGATAATGTACGAATTAGGACCTAACTGTCCCGCATATTATTTATTATCTTTGTCCCGCATAGAAGCACGGCCGCGTGCTTCTCGAAAAAATACCCTGAAACTACTACATAATAAAAATGTGCAAGAGCTAATTTTATAGGCACATCAGCTAATAAATTCCTAAAGTTATATCTATCGCAGACATGGAAAAAAAACATTCCAAAATAACTAAATTTTTTATGAAACTTTCACAATTTTATAAACGGACACCTAAAACCGCAACTGGTAGGTATTATATTTGCATAATAAATAATTTTAAGCAGGCCAGCAGCGTGTCAGCTTAGCTATAAAATAGTTTCTTGAAAATTAAAGGCACAGGCAAATAAATATTCAAAACAAGGGGAAATGCCTCTACCTGTAGTGTGTATAGTTTTGGGATAAGACAATTAACATTGTGGACCTTTTGTTGTATTTTTTCGTGAGTAAAAGTACAACCTGTAAACACTAAGCTACAAAGTAGGATACATCTAGCGACATCTAGCGAAGCTAAGCAGACCTACTGATGCAA
Source organism: Euplagia quadripunctaria (assembly GCA_963859945.1). NCBI lineage: Eukaryota > Metazoa > Arthropoda > Insecta > Lepidoptera > Erebidae > Euplagia > Euplagia quadripunctaria. The sequence continues at coordinate 16,994,647 of OY982560.1, read as the reverse complement.
TCTAAATCGCGTATTTAAATTAGATTTAATAATGTTACCATCAAAGCATATAATCCAGTTATCGTTTGGAACACCTAATCGTTAATTCGTTTAGTTTAATATTAATTAGTAATATTCATTTAATTTATTGTGTGACCGATGTTATTAGCATTGTTTATTAAAAAAAACTGTAGGACTACACGTCAGAAGTGAAACACAACACAGTGAACACATGCACACATTTTTATATTTGTATCTGAGCGTGACGGTCACGCGAGTTCAGTGCTTTTTCCTCATACCAAAAGTGCCCAACGTGCCTAAAGAAGTTCTCATCTCTCTCAAGGAAAAACACAAATAATTTTACCTACTGGATACGTATTAATTATTTATTTTATACTATTAAAAATAGACATTAACACCATTTAAGGTAACATCACTAGACTTCGTACTAAACATTAAGAAAAATTAAAGTACCTAACAAAAAGAAATTTTATTTTCAAAAGTAACAGGGAAGTAACTTTGTACTGAACATTGCAATAGGTTTTTATTTCTTCTTACATGAAGAATTATTATAACAGAATTAAACGGATTTTTTTAAATGTATAAGCATATTCAAATGTCGCATTCCTGTTTGTAATTACATATCACAAAACCCTATTCAGACTATAATTGCGTATTCAATACATTGCCAGCTGAAAATTCGGTATTGTATATAACGTCTAGTAAAAGTATGGAATAAATTATCTTTCTTACTTTACCTGAACGTTATAGATATTCTATAGAATGCCTGGGTATTCTTCAGAATACCTATTTATACAGATTGCCTGTAACATACATACAATATCCCAAATCGTAACATCAATCATTGGTCCGCGAATCCTCAAATATTAGAAATAACCATGAAATCATCATTCTAGTCTAATCATTTTCACGTTCGGGTGGAACGTGACAAAAATTAGGACTTAACAAATTAGACTCACCACATCAAGGCATCTTGATATGCAGTTCTTGAAACCGCTACCGCAAGGAAGACTTGGCGAGTCAGTATCATAAGTTACGACCGGCTCACCCTGCGGAGGTCCACGGGGCCTGCTGCGTCTGCCTTCCTTAATCCCCACCTGCTGTGATAGGAAAACACCGCACTGGCACGGTTCTAGCTGAAAAGATGAAACGATAAAATAATAATACAGTACAGCAAATTTGCTGCTGCTATAACTGCACTGTAAACTGCTCGAATCAAAGCAGCAAAAGCAGCCATCAGTTAAAATACGCCAGCTGGTGTTGCAAGCGACATGATCACATCACTTAAGAAATAGGGGGAGTGGGAATTTACTTCCTTAATTAATTTTCTTGCCAAACTAATCCCACAGCGACAGAGAAGTGAGGATTAAAAATTTGGATACAAGCTAGTCAATAGAATTCAGCACTTTCTTACCTCTTCTTCGTTTTCAATCTCCTCGTCATAATTAACATCTTCCTCTGACATAACGCTCACATAGTCATCGCGTTTTGATTTGCGCCTAGCTTCAGCTGCCATGAGCAAAGATAAGCTCAAGGCGAGAAGGATCAGCTGATGAATACCCCGCATCTTTTTTGATAATCCGTCTAATAGGTATCTTAGGAAAAACATGACTTTTAGATATTGGCAATATTAAAACAGCTTTTTTTTTAAGTTTGAAAGACGCAACCACGAAACGAAAAGTAAAAACATCACCTTGCGCATACTTATTTGAGGAAATTCATATATTTTTATTAATTAACAAAATATTCAACTGGCGAAAGAAGAAAGGAACTGAAAAGCGAAAAATAAACTTGTTACTCTAACTAAATTTCTACACTAATCCAAATACTTAAATAATTTTGATTCGGCGCTAAACGTAGGAACACGCTAGGTAAATAATTTTATTCATACAATGAAGTAATGGCAGCGCCAGCGCAGACGCGACGCGTCCATTTGCCGTGTTGCCGTCCATTGCAAGTGTTTTCGAATTTAATTTTTTGTTTGTATGTTTGACGCCTCGACCCAAAATATTTAGGTAAATATTTACATTAGGAGTTTAGTTAGACTAACTAGTTTATTTTTCGCTTTTCAGTTCCTTTCTTCTCTCGTTGAATTTTTTGTTAATAAGTTTTTATTTATATTATCTATATGTTGTAGTGTCATTAAAACTGCACATGTGTGCTGGTAAACTGCAAAGGGTGAACAATCATTCGTCCCCTATTTTTCTACCCTTGAAACTTATATGGGACCAACTTTGAAGTCCACCATATCCAATAAAAAAAAAAAATCAAAATCAGACTACCCTGTAAACAGTTATGCGTAGTCATACATAAAAAAATAAAAAATATTTTTGGGGGTTGACTTGAGAACCTCCTCCGTTTTTTCGTCGGTTAAAAAGTGTTTTTATGTATTTCTTCAATATATCAAACTAAGTATGTGCAATAAGGTTGATGAAAATTAAGTTCTCTTTCTGTGTAGAAAGGTTAACTTCAAATTAGTATTTATCAATTTAAAAAAATTATAACTGATATTGACATCATCAATAAATATAAAAAAACAAATACGTTTCACTTTTAAATTATATATGAGTTTAGACATTTTTTTTGAACTCACACGCTGAATACAAAGAACTTTGTGTTTATATTTAATAAAAATAATAATTCTTGAAATCAGTTCACAATCACAATAAGAAATATATAAAATACACACAGAAAAGAAAAGTCGTTAGTCGTGTTAAGAGCATTCTACTTTTGAAATCGGTAGAGCGTAGTAGGGACGTTACGTTTTAGGAAAGTAATAATATAAAAAAATATATCATGCAAAATCAGTTACCTACTTACATAAACCAATACGTGCAGTTGAGAAATGGGTCGTAATTCCTGCAGTCAGTTAAATCTTCAAAAAAAATTCGTTAACGATATGTCGTGGTCTACGAAGGTCAACAAAATGTGATCACCTTTAACGTCGATGTACTATATAAACTCTAAATCATACGTATTAGTGAGATAAAAGCTTACGCAGCGTTTCGAAATCTAAAACAAAACGTGTTAATTTTAACGTGAATATATTTAGTACAGCCGTACAAATACAAACGTGATTGGAGATGGTATACAGATAAGAAAGGCATTACTAAAAACAAAATTACTTAATATTTGGAATTCCACGTTGATCGTTGGTAGATAAAGTAACTCCGATATATTTAAACTAGCATTAAGCATTTTCATTACATGGCGTCCTTGCTGATGTGACACTTAATTTATACTAGAAATCCCTTGGCGGTTGGATTTCGACCGTTTTGAATGTCTTGTTTTATTTCAAGACCAGCTTTATGTAGCCGTTTTTACATAATGTTTAACTTTATAGCACATATTAAATAAAAAATTTACATTTCTGCACATCTTCTACATATAAACTTAAAGTATCTATTCCAAAGTAGACATTCGTTTCCGTGCGCGTTTGCTTAAAAAAATCGTGCAAAGAGTTCTCCTCACGTATTAATAAGTATATAGATTATTTTCAATAACAGTACGATTTTATACTTCGGCTAATTTTTAAAATATTTTACTTTTATGTTGCTGATATTTGTGATAGGCTGACATGTGTATTAGGCAAGTTCTACCAATTACATAGAATACTGAATAAACACATATTACTGATCGTATACTATGCACTTGTAGATTCGCTGCTTAGCTATGGACTTATTATGTACGGTCGAACGTTTGTAAGTTATTTACGAAATATAAAAGATCAACAAATAAGACTGATTATATTCCTAGTAAGTAAAAAAATTAGAGATAAGTGTAACAGTGAATATGATAAACTGTTTTCCATTTGCAAAATTTTACCTATAGATAAGAAAGTTAAGTACTAATAGCTTTACAACATTACTATAGTGAGGAAAAAAAAGTAACTGTAACAAATAAATACAATACAAGAAGTGTTAGAGAGAATATGTTAGTTAAAGCGAAGGTGTCAAACTACTACGGAGAACGTACGTCCAAGTTTTTAGTACCTAAAATATTCAATGAAATAAGATTACTAAGACAAAATACTAAAATAAACAAAGGTGTGCTGAAAATGAAATTGAGGGACTCACTTCTCGATGACGAGGGGACCGTCGAACCCACTGTCAGCGAGAGATAGGTCCACAATAATGTTGTATAAAATAATATAAGAATTAATATTGTATACCTAATTTTAGAAGTAAGTAGTAAGTAAGTTAGGGTTAATTAGTATAAAAAGGGTGTTTAGTATTTAGGTAACGATTGTAAAAAATGTTAATAAAAAAAATGGAAATCATGGAAAAAAAAATGTAAAGAAATATTTTTAAAAGTAATAAGTAAGATCAAACCTAGGAGACCTCGTGAACTTTATATCAATAAAATTATAAACGGTATTTAAACTTCTCCAGTCGATTAGAGCACAAAAACATTTCATTGTAAATTACTGTTTTCTTGTTACCCGTTAAGAAAATCAAAGATTTTTAAAAGATAGGGTAGTTATCTATTATATTATATTAGAATTAATGTTTTGACAATACTAAGGCACGGTACAGTTATCTAAGTATATATAGATAACTGTACCGTAACCAAAGCTGGGTAAAATACATGCTATGCTTTAATTGAAATACAAATTACAAAATACTTCTTCGCATGTATTTAAAATACAAAATACTTTCAAGTCGTGTATTTGAAATATAAAATGCAAAATACAGTATCTTAACCATTTGTATTAAAAATACAAATTAAAAAATACTTACATAAAAAAATATTAATCAGTTAAAGAAGAATCTACTTTTAGGAACGAAAGATTTTGATTTCTTTTTTGTTTTATACCACGTCGGTGCCAAACAAGCGTAAGACCCACCTGATGGTAAGCAATTACAGTAGCCTATGGACGCATACGCGTTGCCGACGTAAGTGACTTCGAAACTGGACGGCGCGTCGCCGGAAATGTGGCATCAGAGAAACAACCTCTTTTTGGAGAATGGATAAAAGGTAGCAAATTAAAATAAAACAAAAGCTAAAGTAAAAAATGATAAGCCCAAATTGGTTTTAAATTGAATGTTATTCGTAGTAAGCTCTTTGCTTTTCTTATTTAGGACGCTGACAAACTGTTTAACTCCCATTTTGTTGTCTGTCTTTGGTGACGAAAACAATAAAGTCCTCGTCTTCTTTAATACTGGTAGTACTGGTACTCCTGTTGCTGAGGTTAAATTACATCGCGTAATATATTTGTGAATATGTATTTTGAAGCCGTAAGTATTCGAAATACTAATTACAAAATACCTCAGTGATGGGTATTTGAAATACCAATTACAAATTACATTTTTCAGATGTAATTTAAATACAAATACCAAATACGTATTTGTATTTCAAATACGTATTCCAATTACAAGTAATGCAAATATGCACAGCCCTGACCGTTACTAAGGCGTGAGACTGGCCAACCGAACATACCTACCCTATTCCTATTACACTCATCATCGGCTCCATATACTATACGGCAAGTCTATCAGTCTATAAAAACAATTTTATTAAAAAACGACAAATCAAATGCAAAAATAATGTCACTGATGCCGCAAGTCACCAAGATATTATAAATATGATAATCACTAGGTATCACTTAGGTGGTAGGTAAGTATACTGTCTCAATGAAAATGATCCTTGAACCCAGCCAATCAGCTATTTTATTGTTCTTTGATACATGAAGCCTTCAAGCTGTGTAAAGCGCAGTGCACTATATTGGTTAGAATAGTCTATGTCCTGGATGGGAATCGAACCCACGACTTCTAGCTCAAACTAGACCAACAGGCCAGTCCTGTTTCTTTGTTGTTCTGATTTTCATGTCCATGAAATCTATAAACTACTTATTAAGCATTCAGTGTGCATTCTGTTAGCAGCCGTCATAGAATAGTTTTATTAATAAGATGTCAAATTACAAAGACGTTAATTAGGTATAAAATGTCGTTGGCCTTTGTACGAAAAGTTAATTTTCACTATGGGTCTCTGTACCTAACTACAATAGTTGTCTTTTATAAAAAAAAAACATCTTCAGAGTATTTCAGTTCGATAGTTTTTGGTACATAGTTTTTTAAAATCTTCTTATTTCTGAGGTTTTAGAAATTCGACAGTGGGAGAAGCGTAAATTATTGGTATCAAAATATTGGGCTATAAGTCCTCTTGTTTTATTTATTGAGAAAAAATTTAACTTGTTTAAATTTTAATCATTGAAATTGAATAAGTAGATACTTACAGATAGTTATTTACATTTTATTTTGGGCGTGCAAATTACAACGCCTAGGTATCTTTAGTAAATACCTACTACAAAACTAAAATAGGTAAACATTTCTTTTTATCAAGAAGACTACTTATCTAATAAAAATTACGAATTGTAGGTACTTAACTATTTTAATGAGGAGCCAGAAGCAAAGTACTGATCTTTTTCCAATTAGGCAATAGGTAGGTACCTGGCCCGTTTCTTGTAGGTACATTTTGGACCATTACATTTTTGTAGGTAATATATGTACCTACAAACAGTATCTGCTCACTGCTTTCCTGCATGAGCTCAGAATTGTGTTGCACTAAACATTAATGATCAAATTACTATATTAGTATCAGTGGCGGATTTACAAATTTGCCGCCAGTAGGCTATTTAAATTTTGTCGCCCCTACCGATCTCTACTAATCTAATATTCTTGAAGAATAACAACTTAACACCATCTTTGTCTCTCTGGAGAGAGACAGATTATTTAAAACAAAGGTAATAAAAAAGTCATTAAGCGCGTGACGCATTTTATTCTCTACAATCATATTAGAAGTATCTATCTGACGAGAAAATTGACAAACGTACAATTTAGTAAACGCTTGGACACAAAATAAAATATTACAATGAATGAAATTACACAACTCACAGCCTTCTGAATCAAGATACAATTTTTATAGAAAATACAGAAGCTAAGTACCTCATCTAGTAATTAGCAATACTTTTAATAAAATCTGAAAGTCCTAACGCTACATAAATCTATTCAAGTGACAAATTTTACAAGTCTAATTAAACTACAAATTCTTGTACAGTGTTACAGAAAGGTGTGGTCAAATTTAGGATCGTTATGTGTAGCCGACATATAGTTTATGTAGATTGAAAAATGAAATTTGAAAAAAACAACATTCTTTTTTTAATTTTCTTTTTCCAGAAGACACGTTTTCCTAATGTAGATACACATTTCCATATCAATTTCAATGGTTTTGTTTTTAATTTTTTTTATAGACATTTTCAGAAAAATCTGGAAATTAATTAACTTTAGTTTCATTCATGTCAGCCCTCTCATACGAAATATTAGGTTTATCGGTCAATTTCCAAATTCCAAAATAAGATTTCCGTATTAAAAATCACAAATTTTCAAAAAATTGTTAGCGCTATACGTTATTCACGGAGTCCACTATACGATCCTAAAATATGAGACACCTTTCTGTAACACCTGTAGATGTTCTATCAGTAGTTTCCGATTTGACTCAAAATGTAAAAGGTATCTTAAAACTGATTTTAATAATAAAATGAATAGTAGTTGTTGGTGAAAAAAACTAGCCAGTCCGTAACCCAAGTGAGTTTTGTCTTTTCCTGTATTTCCAAACGATGCTATCACATCTTCTCATATTCTTGAGTTTAATGTCATTGTTTTATATGTATTATTTTAATATACAGCTAGCAAATATACCATTATACATTAATTGAGCTCTTTCCACATCAGTAACGATCACAGTCACATCAGCAGTATATTCCACTTTGTATATGATGTAGGTACACATGATGAAACATACCAATTCAGCAACCTGAAGTGCATATACCCTCGTCTATTGTAACAGTGTCTAGTAACGATTAAAACCAAAGAAAAAACAATAAAAACAAGCAAAAGTTTAATAAAATAACCAACATATCTGTAACAGAAAAAGGGTAAAACAAAAACTTTATTACATGCATTTGTAATACAAATGTTGATACAAAGTGCATCTTTAGGTTAAAGGTTAATAACACATTTTATGTGTAGCGTTTGGCGGTACGAAAAACATATTCTTTAATAATCGATAATCGAATAGTAAATAGAAGTGGTTGTAAATAACAAATCCTAGAAAATTTATAAAAAGATTTACAGTAGGTATCATTGTATAAATTTTAAACACCGTTGGTGTCACGTAAAACACTGGAAAACGATTTCAATTCTATAAACTTTACGTTAAAATGAATAATCAAAATTGTGACTAACCTACAAGTCATTAGGTTAGGACGTAAATATGATTACCGCATTATACAATACTAAATAATTAAAATCGCTTAGCAATTTAGCATGTTAAAGCATGAGTTATACAGTTTAGTGTATGATGGACATCGTAGATTCTCCCCACATGTTTCGTCAAGCGATGATGTTTATTGCATATGTGTAAAAACTCATCCTAACGACACTAAATACAAAATCATCAAATGCGAGTTTAGCTGCAATACCACAAATTGCACATCCACAATAAGGACAGCAAAAAATTGCCGATATTTTAAACGCATCTATCTTGAATTTCGTCATAACCCTCCTGATTAAAGCAAAATACAGTTTGTGAGGCAGAAAGCCACCTCGCTAGGTTGCTCCTTTTTAAAAATGAGTTTCATTGATATCATAAACTAGAAAATATTGCTTACATTTGTTCAACTGATAGATGATAGAAGATGTTTATAATAAAAAAAAAAGTGCTAATATCTTTCTATTATTACATTGATTGAAAGATTGGCTGCCAACTGGATAACTGAATGACTAATTTGATCATTATGTAATATCATGCTCATTTTATTAATACCTATAATGTCTACAGTACATAACTTTATATGATGGTCAAACCAATCCCGTAAGTTCATATTATCAAAATGTTAATACTTAAATATAAAGTACAATTTCAAAATGGCTAATATGATGAACATTAGTGAAGGTAGTAGCCATCATGATTTGTGAGAACTAATAATTTTATTTAGACAGTGTGCCCCTTATTAAATGATATACCTACCCATTTATTTTGTATTTCATAACTCCATTTACGTAAAGTAATATCAGACACTACATATATTAATATTTTTAAGACTTTTAATCTTGTCATACAGGTATTAATATTTTTTTGACTTTTAATCTACACTGATGAATACCTATAATAATAGTATCTTTAGGGTAGCCTCTAGTCTACCCCAACCAGCCCAAATCTCCTGGGACTTGGGTGACCCTGCCCACCAGCCGAAACGTGTTAACATAACACTAATAGTGCTGGGTATCCCAGTCTTCTGGAGGGTTGAAGAACTTTCTCATTCTGGTAATTCATATTTATTCAGAAATGTACTGTATGCTCCTTCTTAACTATTAAACATGTTATACAAAAGAACAAAATAAAAAACCTTTCATTCTCGAAATTAATGACAGCTACTGTGTTATATGTATACTTCACTAAAATACATTAAGTTTACAGATCCAAAGCTGGCAAGAGAATATCACATTGCAATTTTTTCCAGCCAATAAAAACAATATCTTTCATAATCTGAAATAGACAATATCACATACATCAGCAGTTCTAAAATTGTTTAGCAATGTGTTCTTGAGTAATTAGATAAGTAATGAACTAGTTGCTATCAGTCTTAATTAGTTATAGACTATGAAATTTTTATAATAATGGACATTAAATGGACATATTTATAGGGTTTACTGCAGAACAGCTTACTGTGCACACTTGTTGCTAAATAATGTTCATCAAACCTTCAAGGTCATGAGTACTCTACTTAAAACTAAATAGTTGTACTTTTCAGTTTACATTATTGTTTCTTAATGATTTCATGATTTCTTGGCACATTTCTTCTATTTGTAGTTTTCTTTCCTCATAATTTTCTTTCAATTCTGGTTAAAATTCTAAAGACTTCATAATTATTAGAAATTTAAATGCAACACTGCATTTACTATTTTTTCTTACCATAAATACTTATAACTAAGAAATAAATTACTGTTACTAGGTATAAACTTAATTCTCTAACAGTCTTTGGCCAACATTAATTTAGCCTCACCCTCGAACACAACCTTCTTTTCTTCCTCCACAATGCAATAGAACTTCACTTTGAGAATTTTCCGCACATCAACAAGTTCCACACTTATAGTCAACTTCTCCCCTACAAAACATTTGTTGGGGAATTTCATAGTTTGTGACACAACTACAGTCCCTGGTCCAGGCAAATGGGTACCTATCAGCCCTGCTACTAAACCATTCAGAAGAGCACCATGGACTATTGGCCTCTTGTTACCATTGTTCTGATGCAAATGGTTGTGATCACTTGTGAGATTAGAGAATGCATCTAAGTCTTTCTGGGTTAAGGTTTTCTGTATTCGTATTTTATCTCCTGCTTTAAAAGCTGTATTGCTGAATGTGGTCGTGTGAATTTTACATATCTTCTGATAATTTTTGTTGTTCACTACAATATAAGGAAACCTGTTAGATAACATCTTGTTCATTTTTTCAAAAAATCTTATTTAAACATGTTCATCACTACTGGCGACATGTTGTAAAAATATGGTAGCTAAATTAACTAATCTTCGATCATTAGACTCCTGGATGTGACAAATTTGTGTAATGACTTCTTCAGTATGTAATTCTGAGCTGGTTTGGTGTTCATGCAGTTGAATTAAAGAAGTTATAATGTCGGCTAATATATCAGTATCATTTAATTTTAGAAGTGCTGTCAATGGTTTAAATCCACAGTGTGTTAGAATATATTCAGCATTCAATGGATCTGAAAAAAAGACAATTCTATTATTTATTATAAATAAATTATACAATGTAGAACATAATAATAATATATTGGTTGTAAGAAACACCGTACCGAATACTGAAATAGTGTATTCAGACCATCATTCTGAGTTGAAAATCATTGGAATTTTCAGCCGCAATATTCATAATATGTTTTTTATTATTTTTGGTTAAAAGTGAGATCACAATGAGTAAACTTCCACACCGCCGAACGTTTAACCGTACCGCACAAAAAAAACACCGCGTACATTGCGTAGCGCCAAGTATTGTGATAAGTACAAACAGAAAGAGGTTTTTGTAAATTTTTCGCGTACCTAGCTCAAACTTACACACTGTATAATCAATCGAGCTATCAAAAAAGAAATTAAACCTTTCCCAGTTAGAAAGACAGGCTGACTAGTGAATTAACTATTATATATAAAAATCCATAGATTCCTGCATTTTACTTACCAAAGCTTAAATTGCACAAACCAGCCACTGCATAATGAAGCAGTTGACGATCGCTTTCATTCTTTATAACGAAGAGGAATATGTCCAAGACGCCGACATCTCTGATGTATTGGTAGTTAATTGGATCGTAAGCAAAATTAGCCAAATTCGCTAATACTTGACATTTAGCATCTGAAAATGATATTATTTTATGAAATATTATTATGTACACAATTATTTTCACGATTATTTTACCAATATCATAGGCACAAAATTACTGTTGAGATATTTACCATAGGATGAAGAGTGCAAATATTCGTCCACTAATAAAGATAAAAAAGATTCACGATCGGTACCATTCTCGGGAGTCCGTTTTACGAGTTGAGTCTTGCTACTAAACATCGAAAAAGCAAGTTAATATGTTGACTTTCTATTCAATTTTCAGTAAACAACATTTTATTTATCGATTTACTAAACTAGCATTCACGCGCCATTCCTATTCGGCCATCTTGAATTCCTTTACTTTCATCTTTGGTACAGAATACAGATTATATATGTTTAAATTAATTAATGTTGTTCTTGAGGATAACATTGGCTCATCTTCATAATTTAGCACTGCACTGAGACGACACTTACTAAATTTTTCATTTTGTTTTTTTGCTATTTCAATTGTTCATTAACTGTTTTTTGGTTTGGAATCTATCGAGTATATCTATGTTAATATTGCTAGCCGTACCCCACAGTTGAATGCCGTAAGTCTATATCGGTTTCAGGATGGTTTTATAGACTATGAAATCATAGCCAGGCAGTCAGGCAGGTCAGTGCTTTCAGGGCTCAGCCGTGAATCCCATTACAAGTAGTACAAGTTACGTAGTTTAGTATCCAGTTGCTTTCGTTTTGTCCATATTGCCATGTTAGTCTCCTGTCCAAGTGCATGCCTAGACATTTTACATTTTCTACCTGTGGGCTTTCTTCGCCATTTGATGTTACTGGAGGACGGTTTCTCTTCTGAGGGTAAACATGACATGGGATGACTTACTTTGATTAGCCTGTATTCGCCAGATTTTCAGCCATTTCTCTAATTCAAAGGGGCGTAAATGAAGTTGTGTAGTATACTGTTACTGCATGGATAGGGGTATGTGAACAGAATTGCTGTATCATCAGCGTATTATGTGGCAAGTCGCAACTATGGTTTGGTCCATGGTTGCGACATTTGGTACAACAATGGCTTCGCGTAAATATATCAATTACTTTTAGCAGTGAAACAAATCAAGCGTGCGTCTAAAAAGTTTTAATGTTCCCACCTTATCATTGCACATTATATCCGACAGAGATGATTTGGGGCATAATGAAAACTTTTTAGCAACTTAACTTTGATAAATACTAAATACTCACATTAAAAAAAGAATTAGTGTCAAAATCGTTCAATACAATTTCCCTGGTATTGCACACCACGAATTTCGACTTCCCTATTTACCATGAGATTCTGGTAGACTTATATCACATAAAGCACTACCAAGGCTACGGACATCCCATAGTCAAACTAAAACTTATTTGTCCCGATTCCACAGCTTTAACCTTCCTTTGCCTGCCTGACCAATGCAAGCCAAATTTGAGAATCTTGCAGAATCCCTTAGAGTTCCATTCCCACCAGCCAATTAAACTCAGATGGAAACAAAATCATAACAAACTTCCTGTGGCAACAAAACTACAAAAATACAAGCTAAAAAATATTGATACACTAATTAGATACAGTACACATCACCAGCATTAGTTATAAGCCATCCTAATATGAACCGGTGTGTGGATGATAGTATTTGGCATCTGCTATGCCATGATTGGTTCTTTAAATTATAATGCTTATTAAAGGGACATATTGTAGGTATAATTATGGAATAAAGTTGACAGAGGGCAATAACTGTGCCGCTTCTCGTGCGTTTTGATACCAATGACCTGTGCCTCTTGGTGCAGTCGATTTGATAAATAAATAAATAAAATCTTTATTAGGCACATTAAGTAAAGGCGAGATGTGAACAAACAATATAGCACTGTATCATATTGAGATACTGACACTGATTTTCAAACTAGGCTGAAGCCTGTATTTCGGAAAACATTGGTTCAGTCGTGTAAATTTATCACGTTATTGCGTTTAGCATTCCTGTTTACTTTACTGCTGAATGGCTCTGTATAGCGCGCGGGTGTGAGTATGTGCGCGTGTGTGCGTGTGTGTATGTAAGTGTGGGAGTACACGTATGTGTGTGTGTGGGTGTGTGTGTATGTGGGCTTTTTACGCGAGATATTTTTAGGTAGATTTTGGTAATCTAGTTCCTGGAGCCAACAGACCATCCTTACTTTATGTTTACTAAGACCCACGATATTTAGCTTATTGTTTATGTTATTATACAGTTTCCTACTTAGACTACGTGATTGTTTTCTCGCAAAAGAAGTCCTACATGTGATGGGAGGGTATGCAGAGGAGATAATACGTTTTTTAGGTTAGGTAGAGTTACGTCTCGATTTTTTCTCGTGACTGAGCTTAGGATAAATAGCTGACGAACAGTGAGCACCTTACAGTTTGCGTACAATTGTGCAGTTGGGTAACTGTAAGGTTTTTTGTCATTTCTATTAGCACCGCTCTTTGTGCCCTTTCCAAAGTAAGATGAAGCCTCTTTGCAGCTCCTCCCCCGACCGCAATGCAATATTGTATTACAGACTGTCCAAGGGCTACATAGATTTGTATCAATTTATGTAGTGGTAGAACATCTTTTAATGACTTAAACAGATTTATAAGTCGTCGCACTCTGGTTAACAGTCTATTGTTGTAATATGTTTATCCCATCTCAGTCGGCTGTCCATCTGCACAAACAAGTACTTTACATGATGGCTTTGAGAAAGTTCTGGGAACGTACATCCTTGTTGAGTTGTACAGTTATGAACTTTAAGGATGAAATCGTCTGGAGTTTATTGAGAAAGCTACGAGATTACTTTCTGTAGATTTAATGTTCGTTGGTTCTTTGTCAACCACTTCATGACTTTAGTGAGGGAGTACTCGGCTCTCTCCAGTTAGACCCTCATACAAAAATGGCGTATCAGCTTATGTAAAAATGTTGCTGTTAGGCAATTTTGTTGTACAAAGATGCTGATACTGTTATTCACTATCAAGATTTGAGAGATTTGTGACGATTCTGTAATTCTTAAAGCGTACCTTTGTAGCGTCTTTAATTTGCATCTAAAATGATTATTTATTAACATAAGTATAATCTATAGTAACGGTGATGTTGTCATCTGTCATCACAAACATCACTGTCATAGCTCTTTGACTGTCACAGTGAAGTCATTGGCAGTGATTGCCAGATCAAATGTCACTGTAGGTACTCGAAATTGTAATCAGGTACCTATTTAATTTAGGTTTGCGGTAAATTGCGATATTCAGGCATATTAAGTTACGTAGAATGATAAGCTTTTCATTTGTATTAGATAAGTAGGAAACAACAGTGACAATGACAGCCACACCATATATTGCTGGTAAATTTTGTAATTTACTATTGAAAAACCAAGTATAAAGCATGTTCAATAGGTTATATTAATAACTGAATTATTTCAGGTCTGACCAATAGAAATATATTTTTTATTGACTTCAAGGAGCCGTATGAAGAGAAATCGCTAAGAGATGAAACAACTATTCGTAGCTTTGTTTTCAGTCCTAAAGGCACGTACCTTGCGTACCGGACAGATAAAAAGTGGGTATAAATATGTTGTACTAACCCAGTAAAAAATTATCAAATACTACAAATGCTATTTCAAATACTATTTTCATAATTTTTTAAATCTTCAAGTCAGTTTGAGCAGTCTTTATTTCTAATGAGTTGAGCAAAATATATTAAAAGTGATAGATTTTGCAGCAGACTTTACCCTAATTAGTAACAATTATGTCCCAATTAAGATAAATAGGGATATTGCGCTTGCTAGTGAATATTTTTTTTGTATTTTTGAAGTGAAAACTTCTGTAGCGGCTTTGTGCACTTTTTGGGATGGGTAAAAAATGGTAAACTCGCGTCAGGACACGTGACCTGATCGAAAATTCGTAAGACGAAGCCGAGTTTCTTATATTTAAAAAAATATAACATTCGAAATTCAAACATTTTTGAGCGGCCAGTAATCCCACTAATATTATAAATGTGAAAGTTTGGATGGATAGATGGATGGATGGATGGATGGATGAATGGATGGATGTTTGTTACTCTTTCACGCTAAAACCACTGAACCGATTGAGATGAAAATTGGTATGTAGATAGCTGGAGACCTGGATTAACGCATAGGCTACTTTTTAATCCCGATATTCCCACGGGATCGGGACTTACGCGGGTGAAACCGCGGGGCACTGCTAGTTATATTTATACAGATGTGTGGGTGTGTATGTATATGCAAAAACATTATGAAGTTATGTTTTCACTTCTGACGTGCAGTCCTATGACTGACTGTCTTTTTTAGTATTACATGTAAAACATAATTTTGGTGTTAGAAATACAACCTTATAGCAAGGAACATAGTTGATTTTTAGTGAAATACATTAATAAGTTATGTATCTGGTGGATGTATGAACTTAATTTATTTTTGTTTTTAGAGTGGAGATAGTGAAATGCGCTGATTGGTCTGTAACAGCAACTATTGATGGAAACATTAAGGATATGTTCTTTTCACCCCTGGACTCTTATTTCACAGTATGGGAAATGTTCCTGATGACTAAAGAAAATCCTCAGGTGTTCTTATTATCATGCTTTTCATTTTAAATGGGATCATGGCAATAGATATGCTAATCATTGATAATTAAATAAATGACTAACAATTTCAGGGTAAACCTAATCTTCATGTTTACAAATCAGCCAATGGGGAGCTGGCTGGAAGCTTTGTGCAGAAAAACCAAACTGGATGGTAAGATTATTTATGGAAAAATTCAGAACTTAGTTTAGTACCTCTGTTATTGTATAGTTGTAGAGGACAAGCATTTATAAAAAAATTAAAATCCCTTCTCCCTGACTCAAAAACCCCTTCAAAGATTAGAAAAGAACTGACGATCTTCGAACGGCTGAAAAGATTTTCTTGAATTATAGCTAAGAACACTTTGACTTTGACTTGAAGAAGCATTGAGATACTATACATAAAAGGGTTGGTCAGTGAAACTGCCGGCCGCTGTGCCGCCGACCGCTGCCAATTCTGTGTGAATTTACCCTTAACCTCTCAACTCTAGATAGGTTCTGTTCACTGTATCTTAGAACAATAGTTGAAAAACAAAAGAGGCATTGTTGCTTCTGTTGCCCAGGTGCTACAGAAGAAGAAGTTTTCCAGTTACATTATTTAGTACATTCTTAAATTACTATAACATTCATATGTACTGATATCCTATCTATCCCTATATTTAAATATTCATAAAGTTTTTTCTAAAAGTATAACAACTGTACAATTAGAATTATGTGATTTTGTGTATAATGTTTGTAGTAGTGTTTTAACTTGTACAAGCTTGTATTTATTTATAGGGAACCAAGATGGTCATCGGACGAAAAGCTGTTAGCTCTACAAATGAACAACAGGGTGCTGATATATGAGGATGGTGATTTTGATAAATATGTTCAACAACTGCATGCTGATAAATTACAATCATTCAGCATCTCACCCAGCCCAGCTCCCACATATTATTTTTCAGCATTTACTTTGGGTGAGGGCATTATATTGACACTTGACTGATGTTTATTTTTTAAAGTATCGAACTTTTATACAATTTTGACGTGCTTACTCAATGAATAATTTTTTATTTTTAGGCAAGCAAGGGCAACCTTCATTCTGGCGCGTGTTTAAGTACCCACAATTTGAGCAGACACAGGCGGTAGTAAGCCGGTCCTCATTCCAGGCAGACAAGGCCAACTTCCACTGGAATAAGCGTGGCACTAACGTTTTTGCGATGACACAGACGGATGTTAGTATAAAGAAAAATGTTACGTAACATATGTATGTCTCAGTAGCTTCTGATCCTCGACCTAGTTAAACTTTCTGACCTTGCTAAATTTTTAAATGGTGGTTATACTACTCGTTTATACCACATCCTAATAAAATTACCTAATTAAATTACTATATAATTATAAAAGTTTGTGACAAATAATTTGGCAACATTGTCTTTTTCAGAATGCATTTAAAAATGCTTACTTGTGTGTGTGCTACATTGAAACAGCCCTCTATGTGCAAAAAGTTTAATACCTAAATATTATTTTCACAACAAATGATATTTCAGACTTGTGTGACATAATGATCAATTTACAAATTTTTAGTATTGTCTAATTACCAATCAACCGTTCTAGGTGGACAAGACTGGTGGTTCCTATTATGGAAAACAATCTTTATCTTATGGTGATGTCAAAGGAAGCTCAGGGAACATGACATTCAGTAAGTTATAGGTAATACTTAAGTGTTCAAACTCACACTGAAAAAATATCATTCTGTACATAAGTGAAAAAATAAACAAAAAATACAAATAAACCTTTCTGTTAAAACCCACCCTTAACACAAAGCGTAACTTTATACGAGAGGTGATATCCACATAATTACTTCTACTTTATCACAGTAAAAACCGGGTGTAAGTATGTTGTCCGAAATGTTAGATTTGCATAGTTCGTATCTGATCATGTGTTTTATGTGATCAGGCAGATAGATTTTCTACGTGCTCTAATTCGCGTTTCAATAAGTTCTGAATCATTAAATATAAGAAAATATTGTGTGTGCATAATGTTTTTGTATGTGTAAGGGAGTTAATACGTTTGTCACTCGTTCATGCTGAAATGGCTGACGTGATTGAAATGCTATGAATTATTATATTTGTGTAATAATCTTACTATAATAGTAGTATTATAATTTTCAATACTTTACAGGTAAAGAGGGTCCCATTCACGCGATCTCATGGAACCCCGGGAACTCTAACGAGTGGGTAGCTGTGTATGGACACGCTCCCGCCAAAGCTACCGCATTTAACACGAAGTGCGAGCCCCTCTTCGAGTTCGGCACTGGCCCGTGGAATTCCATTTATTTCCCGCCCGAAGGAAATCATATCCTTTTTATACTAAGAGTCATTACTCATTACTTTATTGCATTCCATAATTACATTGATCAGGTGTTAAATATAAGGGTAGAATCAATTATGGACCCTGTTGGGCACAGCAAAGTTTTCATTAGGAGAGAGGAGGACTACAGCTTAATGCGACCAAAATCTGCAGGGGTTCTCGGAAGTTTCCGTCTTAGGGGACCCGGGATCCCCTGCAACAGACGGGGACACACTTGTGACGAAACACCGTATGGTTTTAAAAAGTTCGAGTCCGACATACTGCTGCACCCTTGGTGAGGTGATGACCCTGGAGGTTTCCACACGATAAAAGAAACAAAATAAAAATAGTATGTACATTACTCGACTGCTTTATTGGCACTATACTTTCTCATGTTCCATCATAGCTACAGCATTTTAAACATTATATTTGCAAATAAAATACGTAATATCATTTGACTGATCAAAGTTTGCATTAGTAAGTGTTAAGATTAAAGCAACGCAATGTCTTCTATATTAAACGCCGGCGTGTTAAACGGTAGCGTAATGGCTAAGGCGTCGGACTTGCGATCGAGTGGTTGCGCCACTCCTAACAGGCATTTAGCGTAGCTGGAGGGGTTAACAAGAGTACTAGTAATGTGTGACCCACGTTACTAGTACTCTTTACTAATAATAAAAAAAGGGGGCTTTAATATATGCGATACACCGTGTTTAAATAAACGTTATATGTAAATGTAACTCAGCGAAACTACCTTTGTAAACAGCAAATATTAAATATTTTGCATCAACAATAGCCAAATATTCTTAACTCTGTCGCACGAATGCTCATCGCTGGTTTCGGCAACATAGCTTCTGGTCACATCGAGGCTTGGGACTTGCGTGGCTACAAGAAGATTGGCTCTTGCGCTGCACCTGATACCACTAGCCTGCAATGGGACCCCAGAGGAGAGTCTTTTGTCACTGCTACCACGTATCCTAGACTTACTGTTGGAAATGGGTAAGTTTTCATTTATTTTCAATACTGAATAAGGATAAGAAGCATTTTTTTCTATACATTTTGTATTAGTAGTATACTAATTAAGGCCTTTATTCTGAACTGTATGTTAATGGATGAAAAATATGTGTTGTTTCCATTATAAAATGTCCCGTATTTCAGCGTGCCTCTTGGCCTAGGCTGCCTCTAACATTTTCCACTGGGTTTTGTCTCGTGCTACCCTTCTCCAATGATGTCCAGCCGTGAGTTTTAGGTCGTCTTTCCATCTCGTTTGTTGGCGTCCTCTGTTTCGTTTACTGAGACAATTGTGCTCCATTTATTATGTGGATCACGGATCATGCGGCCGGTCCATCTCCACTTTTGCTGGTCTATTCGAGTATGTCTGCTACTTTTGTTTTTTCTCCTATTATGGTACTTCTCACTTTGTCTTGCTTCTTTATTCCTGTCATACTTCTCTCCAGCAGCGTTCCACCTTTCCTCTGTGATGTTTGGTGAGTGACCATGTTTTGCACCCGTAAATAATGACTGGAAGTATGCAGGTATCAGAGAGTTTCCTTTTTGTTGCCATGCTTAGCTCTTTGGATTTCAAGATTTATTTTAGTGACCAGTACTTCTTCCATCCGTTTGCTATTCGTCTGTTAATTTCTTTAGTCGTTTGGTCTTTGCGAGAAATTATCTGACCCAGGTATTTACCTGGGTCAGATAATTTCTCGCAAAGAATATTTATTCTTGGACATATTCGAGTGGTTCATTATCAATTTTATAGCCAACGGTTCAGAGTTCGTGAACAATTTTGTTTTGTCCTTGTTCATTAGTAGACCAACTTTCATACTTTCCTCGTTAAGGGATTTGATCATTTCCTCGAGGCTTGTCGGATCTTCAAAAAGGACTATATCGTCCGCAAACCTTAAGTAGTTCAGCTTTACACCGTGAACGTTGAGGCTGAATTCATCCCGGTCCATTTTGCGGAACATACTTTCGAGTACGAGAATAATTTTGGCGATAGGAGGTCCCCTTTTGTAGTAAGTAAATGATATTATTAGTAGGTATATTAAAGGGCTATTGCCAGGAAATCCCTTGTTGGCAACTTTCTTTACCCGACGGGTTCTTTTAAAGTTACTATTATTATATGTTAGTTATATTATAGTTAGTGAGTTCTATTACTTAGTACTTAGTAATATTATATGTTAGTGAGTTTCTTGGTTTTCTTTCCGTTACGCAGCAACTTGGTGTCGTCGTCGAGTCGTGAGCACACATTTTATTGGTCGCTAAGACGTTGACCACGTTGACGCTACACGTGATTGGTTCAGTCGATGCTCGTCGTCTATTGCTTGCGCACGTGTCATTCGGCTACTGTATACTATTGTACTGTACGCTAGTTTATTTTTGTTAATTTTTGTAAATTTGTGGCCACGACTGCCGATATCTGTATATTTTTAGAATTATAGAGACCTAATAAAAAAAAACCTTTTTTGATTAAACCTAATTTTCGACACACGTTAATAATGAACATAAAATAGAAAACATTTTTTCTTCTAGCTACAAAATTTGGCATTACACATGCGTTTTAATGCACAAACATGTGTGTCAAGACAAGGAAAACCTGTTAGCCGTCATTTGGCAGCCGGGCAACTTTTCCAAAAGCGACTTATCCAGAACTGTACCTAAAGCCATTGAAGATTCAACACCTAAGCAGGCAGCCGCCTATAGGCCACCCGGAGCTAAGAACAGACCCTCAACATTCACGCTTCATGAACAGGAGAAGCCCCACAAGCCTGGTGAAACGCCAGCAGGTAAATTCTAATTCCTAAAACCAAACAATTACAAAGAAGAAAGAAAGAAAAGAAAGAAAAAATATTTATTTCTTAAGTGACGTTCTTGCTTACATTTAAAAAAAAAACAAAACATTTGATAAAACATATAAAAAAAAAGAAATACAAATAAAAATAAAGAAAAAAACGAAATACAGTGACAATTGCCTTCCAATTGAAACGTTACAAGCCTAAATAATCCGTATTGTAGCACCGATTAACGCAACTTTAGCTGTAATTAACTTACTATAGGAGCGTTAAATCTTCAAAACACATTAAATTTAATTAGTCAAATATTTTAATAAGTTTATTTTAAATTAAGACATTTATAGGTATTTAGGGCAAGATTAATTTTTTTAGTCTTTCGTTTTATTTTTATTACATTTTTAAGTTAATAATTGTACTCTACTAGACTGATATTAAAAACCGATCAATAACGATCATCTGAACTGCAATATATCCTACTCTCGTAACTTTATGGTACATTTTATTATAAATTCATATTTCATCAGTAGCACCGTCTAAACAAGCGATCAAACAGAAGGAGAAACGCGAAGCTCGCAAGGCGCGTAAAGCTGAAGAGAAAGCTCAAGGCGAGCCCAACTCCCCGCCCCCCGCGACACCCGCTGCTTCAAAACAGCCCTTCGTGTCTACAGGGGATCCCGAGAAGGACAAGAAGATTAAAAATTTGAACAAGGTTATTGTTTTTTTTCTAATATTTTGCTTAAGGAAGATTATATCACACATATACGCAGGAGGAGGAGTGGTGACCATGATTGTGATCGATTACTTAGCTCCAAACAGTACATTTAGGTATCTCTAAAACTCTCTTTGACTGGCCTGTTGGTCTAGTGATCCTGACTGCTGAGCCAGAGGTCGTTACTTCGATTCCCACCCAGAACAAATAATTGTGTGATGAGCACGATTATTTATTCTGCGTCTGGGTGTAATTTATCTATAATACGTATGTATTTAGAAATATATAAGTACTAGCAGCGCCCCGCGGTTTCACCCGCGTAAGTCCCAATCCCGTGGGAATATCGGGATAAAAAGTAGCCTATATGTTAATCCAGGTTTCCAGCTATCTACATACCAAGTTTCATGGCAATCCGTTCAGTAGTTTTGGCGTGAAAGAGTAAGAAACATCCATACATACATCCTCACAAACTTTCACGTTTATAATATGAGTAGGATGTCTATCAGCAGTCTGCTTACGATAGTACAGGCTCTGCCTAGTTTGGGTTCAGACGGCCGTGTGTGAGATGTGTCTAGTTATTATTATTAACTCTGCAGTACAGAATAGTAGTCGGTATGGTAAACCGACTGGCGAAGTATTTTCTTCCAGCTATGTTTGCTCACGCCACTGTTCTGGCGAGTGTTGTGTTCTTGTTAAACATAGGTAGTTCTGTTGTAACAACCAGCTATTGTGCACATGTATTAACAACTCCTCCCACTCGATACAAGAATAATGTTTTTCCAAACTTTTTGAAACATTGCTAGGACCCATCAGAGTTGAATCAGCGTTGCTATGAAAAAAAAACAGTCAGTCGTAGAACTGCACGTCAGAAGTGAAAACATAACTTCACAATGTATTTGCATATACACACACTCATCTGTATATATATAATTAGGTTAAAAATAAAAGTAGGTAATAACATATCTAAATGTATACATAGGGTACACTGTTTGAATTTCGAATGTTATATTTTTTTAAATATAAGAAACTCGGCTCCGTCTTACGAATTTTCGATCAGGGTCACGTGTCCTGACGCGAGTTTAACATTTTTTACCTTTTTAACACAATACCACTGCAAAGAACCAATATTTTTTATATTTTAGTCCTTTGAATGAGAAACTACCAATTTTAATAAGAAAATTTATTGAAACGTGATTTTTTTTTCAGAAACTTAGTGACATCGATAAATTGAAGCAGCAGAAAGCTGCGGGCAAGCAGCTAGAGTTGAACCAACGCGCCAAGATCGAGAGTGAGTCGGCATTGCTCCAAGAGCTCGCTCAGCTTAGGTTATGATCGTGCACGCGATGTTCAGTACTCTACGAACAACTGATTACTACTGTCAGTTTAGTTTAAGGAAAATTCTATACTTGCAAACTACAGAGTAACTGGTGACCTAATTAAAAAATAAAAGTATTTTATTACTCATCGTTTGGTCGTGTAATGACAAAAAATATATATTTAAATTATTATATCCTTACCTCAAAGACAACAAGTTCTATGGGTATGGCAGAGATATTAAAAAAATATTTATAAAAAAATTACCTCTTGTGTAACATTGGTAGAGACCACGAAGTATAAACTATGATGAAATTGAGATATAATCAGCCTAAAATGAAACATTTTTAGTTTTCATGTACAGGCTTAAATTGCTATCTAGGTTGGTTTTTTGGATATCATTTAAAGAGGTGCTTTACAGTTGGAGAAGATTTTACAAGTTTAGGTAGGGTGAAAATCAATCACTGATGACGTCACCGTCTCTTACCGCTGCTATTTGTCTAGCAGGTTAGGCCAGAACCCATTTTTAGCTTATGCTTCGTTGTCCTGTATATGGTATCGCGTTAATGTTTTGAAATGTTACTTCTACCACTTTTGTACTATTGGCGCAGGCGTTAGGTAATTTGCGTAATATTGTAGATGAAATTTGTTGAAAAAAAAGTCTTTGTAAATCGGTAGTAACAAATTATTTCCTGGAAGTCCTGGTGAGACGTTTATCAGTTGATATATTGTTTCTCATGTAAATGTGTTTTTATTATTAAACAAAGCAGTTGTTTTTTTGTTTATATTTAAGTGTAAGAAGTCGCTGACGAATTTTCTTTTTTATAACGAATGCAAAAAAATTGTCGATTTGTTAATTCTTAAATCTTGTTTTGATTGAACATCAATATAAATCTGATTACTATATTTTGTAACATGAAGTTTTATTTAACAACCCATTAATTCATATTTATTATACTAGCTGTTCCTGCGACTTCGTTCGAAGGTACATCGGAAAACAGCTATATGTTTATAATAGGCGTTGCACCTCTTCCTGAAAGGGGGGAATCCTCCAGGCAGGATTTTTTATACTGAAACTTTTTTATACTGGCGGTGAAACAACCTGAAGGGTACAAAAAATTAGGCAGTCATGGAACTGCCGACAGAGGTGAAAACTTAAACAAAACGACGAACTTAAAACGTCAGATTAGCAGGTTGGTGACATTAAATAATAAGGAGCTGACAGAACTCAATGTTCAGATTAGCGCCCTCTAGTGGGTCTATATATGTATTATTAGCGTGACGGTCACGACTTCAGTGCTTTTTCCTCATAGCAAACAAACGTGCCTAAAGAAGTTTATACTTCAAAAAGATTCGTTTTGATTGCCGAGCTTACCTCACCGGACTATTGGTGAGGCCGTATATCAGACTTAAACCGACTAAAATTACACGGTGTGCCTTACAGCGCCTGTAATTAGTGTACCGGCAGTACTGCCACGTCCAGACACAGGGTAAGCCTCAACGAATTTCGTTAAATGGCATTGAATAGTTAATATACATTTATAACTATAATTATCTACATCTAAGGGCCCAACTATATCTAAGCTAATTCTTTCAAAACCAGTACTAGGAGTTACTCTAGTCTGTCTGTTAGTATGTTTATTTATTTGGCACTTTACAATTTTTTAACCGTCTTCAAAAAAGTTCTATGTTCCACTGCATATAAATAATTTTTTTTATGTATATTCACCGTTTACTCAAAAACGCCTAGATCGATTTCGAAAATTCTTCTTTTGTTTGAAAGAGTATACTTCCCAGGTGGTCCCGTGGTCAGCTGGTCAGGATCTGATGATGGGATCCTGGAGAAATCGAGAGAACTCTTCAAATTTTATAGGCACACTTGAAGCGATTTGGGTATTTTGAGGGGCATTGAAGTCGGTGATACTTTTTTAAAAGATAATTATCACATATTGAATGACGTTATTATTTATTCCTGGCCAAAAATAATATTTTTTAACATTATTGAACACCCAGGGAAACAGGTGAAAATCATTAAGGATTACTGTCTTCTCATCCTTGTTATGAACTCTGTGCAAGTTATTAATTATTAATTTTATTATCGCAGTAAGCTTTCTTGCGAAGCATTTCTTTCCTTTAATAACTCTTTGATTAAATGTGCATTATTTTTGTTTTTCATCGAAACAAGTTCTTCAATATTATATCGTTTGCAAAACGTGTCTAAGTCCCTCGCTAACACACTTACGGTAGGTAACTATCGGTAGGTTAGAAATATTGCCGACTCTAATTCTATAAAATTAAAGTATCCGTTATCACTTAGTATTAGTGATACACTAGAATTATTACTAGGACTATTTCTATAACTCAAAATTAACTCTATATTGCCAGTAAGTCGTTTGAAGATTTCTATGACTTTAGCATGGCCAGTCCTAGAAGTTGAAGGAATCTCAGAAATCAAGTCTGTGTTGTCATTATCTGTCTGAGTACAAAGCTTTCGTGATTGTGCTCTTCTACGTTTTCTCTCATACTTTTCAAATCTGTTATACTTAAAACAGTGGCGTAGCTACCGGAGGGCTAGACGGGGAAGTGCCCCGGGGCCTCCAAGCTCAGGGGGCCCCTCGGACTCTGACTTACAAACTATAAATTGAATTAATGAAAATTTCGCCCATATTCGGAATATAAATAAACCAGATTTTTTAAAACCAGAAGTTATCAGGTTTGTACTAGAGTACTTTTTTTTTTTTATATT
Source organism: Euplagia quadripunctaria (assembly GCA_963859945.1). NCBI lineage: Eukaryota > Metazoa > Arthropoda > Insecta > Lepidoptera > Erebidae > Euplagia > Euplagia quadripunctaria. Next base: position 16,968,772 of record OY982560.1, on the reverse strand, counting down.
ATAGGGGGCAAACGAGCAGATGGGTCACCTGATGGTAAGTGACTACCGTCGCCCATGGACACCTGCAACTCAAAAGTCACAAGTGCGTTGCCGGCCTTTGAGGGTCGTATCGGTTCGGAAATACCGCAGGCGACAATTTGTTCCAGAGATTGGTTGTGCGAGGCAAAAAATTTCTGGAGAACCGCACAGTGGTGGATTGCCAATTATCCAGGTGATGGGGATGAAAGTTTTGTCGCGTTGAACGATGGTGAAACGTTGCGGCCGGTATAAGTCCGAACAATTCCTCGGAGCACTCCCCATGATACATGCGATAGAGAATGCAGAGTGAAGCTGTAACTAAACCACTATTTATATTAAACTAGCAGCGGCCCGCGGTTTCTCTCGCGGAAGTCCCGGTCCCGTGAGAATATCGGGATAAAAAGCGTTAATCCGGGTCTCCACCTATCAAGTTTCATCGCAATAGGTTTAGTGGTTTTTGCGTGAAAGAGTAACAAACATCCATCCATCCAAACTTTCACATTTATGATATTAGTGGGATTGCGTACTTGATCACTTGAATATAGAGTACGTCGAATTCGGAACACGAATACGGAACAAACGATTTTAAATAGCATAGTTGGGGCCCTAGTTTATTTTTTGCTCCAGGGCCTTTGGTTAAGCAGCTACGCCACTGACTTAAAGGAAGGTGACTTAATGCGTCTGCAGCTACATTACGTCGACCTGGAAGCTATTCGACCTCAAATTCATATTCTTCTAAAAATATTCTAAATTTTATTAAAAGACTCGAAGGATCAGTCGTTCCAAATAAATACACTAAAGGTTCGTGGTATTGACCACGAAAATAAATTGATAACCTTGATTTTTTTCCCACATAAATAAGGTTTAAAATGCCTTATAGCCCATTGTATGGCTAATAATTCTAACTCAGTCACAATATATCGAGTTTCGACGGGTTTCAAGTTACGACTTCCGTGTGCTACCACTTGTCCGTTACTGTTAGACGAAACGGCGACCATTCCTATCTTTAATGCATTTGTATACAAAATAAATTGATTTTATTCAAAAAAGTTAGGATAGCCTAATACGAGTAGATTACAGAATACGGAGTGCTTGTTTTAACGTATTAAATGCTGACTCACATTCGCACGACCAATTAAAACTTATTTATTTTTATTTTTCTTGCATAACTGATTAAGAGGATATGCTATGACAGCGAAATTCTTAATAAAGCGTCTATAGTAATTTGCAAATGCAACGAACCTTTTAACTTCGTCTACATTTGATGGTTTTGTGTAATTTTCTAATACTTCGGCTTTAGAAGGATATGGATAAATAACTTCTGACGTGATTTTATGACCTAAATAAACTATTTCTCTGCGTAAAAATTCGCACTTAAGTCGATTTCATTTTAAGTTTACAGTCATCTAAATATATGAAACATTTATCGTTATTTAACCCTGACATTGCAATAGTCATTAATCTGAAAATCCGCTAGGGCTCGTTTTGAGTCCCATTGGACAACGTTTCATCTGATACATCTTATCAGTTGTAAATGCTGTGTATTTACAAGAGTCTTTCTGCAAAGATAACTGATGTATACGATCTAAATTAAATGCAGTGTATTTCCTTTAATTTTCAGCTAATTTAATTTGGTAATAACTTTGTGAAAAATCAAGTTTTGAATAATAAATACTACCTACCGGAAAGAGAATCTAAAATTTCTGTTATATTCGGTAAAGGGAATTTGTCATCGACAATTCTGTTATTTACCTGCTGATAATCTATAACAAGTCAAGAATAGGGCTGGACCACTCGGACGTGGTTTCTTCTATCATCATTATCGAGCTTTTCTTTTATTTGTCTTTGCACTTCACTACGTAACGCATGAGGGATTCTATAAGGCTTGATGTACACTGGACTGGCAACTTTTTTTAATGTAATATTGTGTTCTAATAAATTAGTTGTACTAAGCTTGTCGTCTGGTAACTGAAACACATCTGAGTACTTAGCACAATTTTTTTCGATGCTAATTTGCTCTTCTTCATTTAAATACTTATTTAATTTGAGTAAACTAAATAAAGTCTTTACTCTGTTAGCTTTCGATGCTGATTTCTCAAAGTTGAGGATATCAAAACTACTCGCACTACATATTTCTAAGTCAGATAACTTTACTTGTAACTCACTATTTTGTAGTATTCAAAATTCTAACTGGTATTTCTCCATTTTTAGGTTTAGAAATCAAACCAGCGATAAACAAACCTTTACGTATTTCGCGAGCTAGTGTGACACAATCCTCTTGCTTCCGGTCTGTTAGGACAGTTTCTTATCTCGTAGCGAGGTAGGTATCGTATTCGTAAACAAATATCTATTATCATTATGTCCTTCTACTTTTATAGATACACGATTTTCATAAGTTTCTAAAAACAACGTAGGTATTATTTTTATAACTTATTACAGCGTTATGCTTCTTAAAAAAACTATGGCCTAGAATTCCATTAGCTCTACAACATAATTAGTTACGAAAGCTATAAAACTTTTCTGTAAAAATTATATCATTAAATTTTAAATTCAAATAAATATAACCTTCAGAAATTAAGTTACCATTAATTCCCGGCCAATTTATCAGGAAATAATATAATGAATAAAACTAGAATTCGTACTTCAGGACACACAAAGTAGCTCCACTCTCCACTATCTACTAGGAGATCTAGGATGTAAAGACTATATAAAGTATCTACATTACATTTAACTATGCTAGTATTAATATAACTGGAATATTACAATAATAATACATTAAATATTACATTCTCATTTTAATAAATTCATTCATTCAATATTCATTCTAATTTAGGAACGAAAACTTATTCTCTAAATTATATGTATTATCGATGGAGTTAGGTAAACGTTCAGAGTCATTTTGCTGAGTATACTGAAAACGCGGAACACACGCACAGGCTTGTTGCGAAGTCCTCTATTGCACGTGAGGTCGTTTACCTCTTTGACCTGAATTTATGTAGGTACGCATGAACTTATTTGATTCGTTATAATTGTTTTTATATGGACTATTAAAATTTTGAGGATGAGCAGGCCTATAGTACTGTCGACGTGTGCGGCTTAAAAGAACTATTCGAACGCCTAAAATGCATGGTTTCACAAACTCTTGACGTCGAGGAGCACTTCTTTTAGCTTCTAGGAGAGAACTAAACTGTCTAGAAGCAATAATGGTACTAAGCCTGAGAGTCTGACAAACCATCTGCGAAGCGTTTGGTGGCAGTCTTTTCGTTAATTGGACGCCACAATTCGTACTTAGACGAATCTTCGACCGATTACGCTATGGTCAAATTAACAAAAAGTTCTTCTATCTCATTCCCAAAGGACTTTGTAGTGCGACGTCCTTGTGTAGAGCGATATAATTGCGATTGGATTGCATCAGCTGATTTTTTAGGGAGCAAATATTTTCGCATATCATCCACTAAAACCTTTACGCTATTATGAGGTGACTTTAAACGAAGTTTAGCGCTATGAGATAATCTAGTTTTAAGAATAAAAGTTATTAATAGACTTTGTGAGGCGTCACTGATCATATAATAGATATTACGTATGCTAATATATATATGTTTATGCTAATAAAAATAAATGACCACCGAATGTTATAGTTTTGTTTCCCTAGTTAGCATTACTTGTTTTACGTAATGATACTTTTTGAATTTTTTAAATTCTTTTTGCTATGTTTAGAGAAAACCGATTGCGATAAATCAAATGCTTAATGTTACACCGAATTTTACTTACACAATAATTGTGCATAAAACGTTTACAAGATTATTTTGTACTATTACGTGAAGCGTGCATAATCAAACACGTCTACAGATTTATTATACCTATAGATATAGAAGAACGAAGATTACGTGACGATCTTCAAAGTATATTTACATATATTCTTCAACAAAAAAAGAATGATCGCAGTCGGACTACGTCTTAATTAATTACAACTAAGTACACATTTTGACTTTCATCCTCTTTCTCAAGGCAACCGTCCTGAATTTCTTGATAAAAATTATCCAATCGTAGTATAAACTCAAATCATACTAAGTTTTAATTGAATCCGTTGAGTAGTTTCGGAGCGATGCGCGGCCAAGATACAGACAAATAGACAAAAATGAAAAAAGAATATAGTTTGGCTTCAGTATCGAATAGAGATTGCCCTCCAAAAAAAATCACATTTATTACATGGTACGCATTCAAACTGTACCAGGAAGAGAGTTAAACATTACTCTCAACGTCCTTTCGCTCGTCACGTGAGTAGTACTAAGGGTGACGTGTGTCACCCCACTGAATGAATTTCTACGCAAAAATTACTGAAAAATGAATGATGACACTTGGCGATACACAACGAAGCATTGTTTCACTGCCGGTTTTCTATGAGGCCGTGGTATCACTCCGGTCGAGCCGGCCCATACGTGCCGAAGCATGGCTCTCCCACGTTTAAAAAAATAAGCTCAACTTGCTGTACACCGTAGGTACCTACCACACTTCCTGCGATGACAGCTCTGCTACCGCATTAAGTAGAGAAAAAAAAACAAAACTATCCAACGACGATATTGATACAACCCTACAAACTTTTTTTTTTATGGAAAACTGGCAAACAAGCAGACGGGTCACCTGATGGTTAGTAACTACCGCCACCCATGGGCACCTGTAACTCAAGAGTCACAAGTGCGTTGCCGGCTTTTAAGGTGGGAGTAGGGAAGGGGGAGGTGCGTTTAGGGCCTCCAATAACCTCACTCATTTGGCGAAACATAACGCAAGTGGTATCCCTCCATGGTTCTTCCACGACTTTTTTCTCCGAAACGGTGAAGAGCCCTATTCTATCCGTTGCCAGGTCAGGCAGAGTCCTGATGCGTCAGACCATACCCGCCACTCTGAAAGAATTCCACCACGTTATTTCCCGTTCCAGCAGAACATTAGCATGAAATAGACCGTTGTCCATAGTATTCAAGAAAGAGGGTTTTGGATTAGTTTTAATCTTTTTATTAACCTGAAACTCTCTTATAATAAAAATTACCTAAATATAATATGTACTGCTGACGCGTAAGAACGCTACAAAATAGTCAATAGCCAATTATCTATATTTTAGCAAGAAATATGTTGGTTTGTAAAATGTCGCCCCATATGACGTGTGACCAAAAGTATGGCTGGCGTAGTAACCGTAAGAAAACACGTAGGTACCTATTAAATTAACATTTAATTATAATTTGAAAAGTCATTTATATTCGAATTCAATTTGAATGCCAAGATCACGACTTAGGCTAGATAAGTATGTTGAATACTAAATCACTCAGTCCCAGTTGTAACGAACTCCTTTAGCCATGGCGGATATTGTATCAATCCTAACGAGTAATTTACATTACGAAATTAGTGGTATAACATTATTTTCATGATATTACTCTCACCAACAGTATCATGTGTAAACATAAAGTCTTACAATGCATGCATTAATGTCATGACATTGGAATAGTTTCGTGCCATGCGCTATATTTTTAACCAACGAAAAACGGAGGAGGATCTCGAGTCGACCCGTTTATATATTTTTTTTATGTATGACCGCATAACTTTTTACAGGGTAGTCCGATTTCGATAACTCTTCAGTTAAAGTATCTTTTGATAGCGTTGACTTAGAAGCTTGATTTTTTTACACCTTCAAGGGACCGCTGATATATTTGCTCACAACTGCCGAAAGGGATGTAAGGTTGAAATAATAGATCTTGCACTTTCAGATCATACATCTCAAATACTAAATAAATAAAACTTGCAAATTAAAATACTGGAAAATGAAACAACAAGATATTTCAAAAAAAAATTTAATCAGGTTTAAGACTCATCTGAAATGCTTATCTTTCAAACAAGTGTACGATGCAAAGAATGCGAATAAAGCATATCACAGCTTTATGAATGATTTCTTGTTGCTTTATGAACTGTGTTTCCCAGAAAGAAATCTGGCAATAAAAACTAACAGCAAAACTAAATGGGTATCGCGAGGAATAAAAACATGTAGTCAGAAACAGAGACGGTTATTATGGAATTACAGAATTAAACCTAACACAAAAATAGGATCGAATTTAAAAATTATACACTATACAGAAAAATAATCAGACTGACCCAAAAAACACAAAACAATCACTTCATAAGTACCTCTCAAAATAAATCGAAAGCTACTTGGCAAATAATTAGTAAATCGAAACTAAATCTGCAACAAGAACAAATAATGACCATAAAAAAAGATAATTTTGTGATTGCACAACCCAAGGACATCGCAAATGAATTTAATAATTATTTTATCGGTGACATTGAAACCAATACTAAACCTAACATTAATTTAAATAATCATAACAATTTTAATAATTTGACATTGCAAAATCTTTATTTACTTCACCTGTTCTTAGTGATGACATAATACGCATAATCAATACCCTTAAAAATACAAATACTGTTGGATACGATGGTGTGTGTACTAAAGTTACAAAATTTGTTAAAGAAATAATAGCAGCACCTCTAGCACAGATAATCAATTTGAGCATCACTGATGGCATCTATCCTGATAGTCTAAAAAAAAGTGATTGTTAAACCTCTCCACAAAAAAGATGACAAAACAGAACTAAAGAATTACCGACCAATTGCTAAAATCCCAATTTTCTCTAAAATATTTGAGAAGATAATCTATAATAATATATTTGACTTCTTTAATAAATATGATCTGTTTTGTAAAGAACAAAAAGGGTTCCGAAAAAAATGTTCAATAAACATGGCTATATTGGATTTGCTATTCAGTGTTTTGACTTCTGTGGATAAAAAGATACCCGTTTGTGCTCTATACACCGATATGACCAAAGCCTTCGACTATGTAGACCATAAAACCTTGCTCAATAAACTTTATGGTTGTGGTATGCGAGGAAACACTCATAAGCTTCTTGAGTCCTATTTAAGCAATAGATATCAATGCACTGAAGTCTCTAGAATCTGTCAAAAAACTAAATTAGAAAAAAGTACACATCAGAACCAAGGCTCATAAAATACGGCGTGCCTCAAGGTAGGATATTGGGACCGCTACTTTTCTTGATTTATATTAACGATCTCCCAAAATCAAAAAAACATAACATCGTTCTCTTTGCAGATGATAGTACATGTATAATTAAATGCTCCAATATTAATGAATATCAAAATGGCATCAATAATTCTCTCACTGACATTATAAATTGGCTTGATAATAATAATTTATTAATTAATTTAAATAAAACAAAAATAATCCATTTTCATCAAAGATGATCTTTAAATAAGTTCCTAATAGATAAATGTTATTATACTTTAAATGATTTCCTAAACGATGAATTAATATAAGACATTAATATTGAATACTGGTTATTATTAAATTTTGAAATTATTTAATTTAATTTATATTAATTCTTCAGATTTCAATTATTATAATTGGTTACTTATTATGATATATATTTGTGCATGTAATGTAAAATCACCTGCCTTATTAATAATTATGTTAAATCAAAATTATTTGTATGTCCTAAAGACAAAACATGGCGCACTAAGATCTAATCTAAGACCTACACTATATACCTATGTTTAACAAATAAAAATCTGATTCTGATGTTAATTTCAATTTGATGCCTCCACGGGTTCCTGAGGAAAAGTGTCTTGACACAGACGGACGACAAAGTAAGCCTATAAAGGATCCTTTTTTTTTTTGGAGGAACGGAACCCTAAAAATTAAATTTGAAAACACTTCGGCAAATAGACGCGCCGCGCTGCCATCATTTTATGTAATAATTAATTTGCATGTTCGTATGTTTGGCGCCGACTCAAAATTATTGAGGTATTTACATTAGTGTAGTAGTTAGGCTTACAAGTTTATTTTTCACTTTTCAGTTCCTTTCTTCTTTCATCGCTCGGTTTATTTTTTTGTTAAAACTAATGTTTAAGTTTAAGTTTATATAAAATTCAAAAAAAAATAAAAAACGGTGTAATCGCAACGCGAAACTAGTGTCGACAGCGTCGCGAAAGCGCCTGTACTAAATAGATGTGTTTTATCGCTGTACAGGTTTACGCGCCAAAAATGTCATATCCTGTTTACTTATTTTGTTGGACACTCTATTCGATAAAAAATTAAAATGATCTTCACTCATGATTGCCACCAACAACTTTTCTTTTTAGGAAACCTTTTTGTGGTGAAAGTAAAACTAAAGTGAAAACTTCTTTAGCGGCGTTGTGCACTTTTTGGGATGGGTAAAAAATGTTAAACCCGCGTCAGGACACGTGATCTTGATGTCCGACGACACGTGACCCTGATGTCCGACTGTCCTCTCTCCTCTGTTTCTACGTATGACGTACGTACGTACGTATGAATTCATACGACGAGACGAGTTTCTTATATTTACATGTACAGCGTCAGAGAGACATGGAAAGGGAGGGAGGGAGAGACTCCAGTGAATTGTAAACTCCAGTTGTTATATCATGGAACGTGAAAGTTTAAAAGTTAGTATGTTATGAGTAGGCTTGCAACGAATATTCGGCAAATATTCGGTATTCGGCCTATTCGGCTACTTTCATACTATTCGGCAAAATGAATACCGAACACTTCGGTTTTTTTATTAGTGGCTCTTGTGAGTCCGGTTCAGGTAGGCCTCGAATGACGTATACTGTCTAGATCGGCAGTATACTGAAGAAAGGCTAAGAAAGGTTTGATGACAGCAATTTAGCGTGACAGTGTGTGTGTAAGTTTGAGCTACCCGAAAAACTTACAAAAACCGTCTTTCTGTGGATACTTATCGCAATACAAAAGTTAGTTCACCATAAAAATGCGAGATTAAGGATTTATAGTCATTAGTTTCATTTGGCGCTACACAATGTAAACGTTACGAAGGTAGGTATTCTTTTTGTGCGGTACGGTAAATGACCTTAAACTTTCGGCACCGTCAAGACCAGCTGATTGCATAAAATGTTTAAATATTGTTTGATGTAATCTTACATTGCAATTTTTGGTCGTATGCGGTATTTTTTTTCGATAAAATGTTCTGTTTACTCATTATGATATCACTTTTAACCAAAAAAAGAAATCCAATGATTATCGACCCAGTATGATGATCTGAATACACTTTTTCAGTATCCAGCACGGTGTTTCTTACACCTGTTTATATTTTTTATTTGTTGTAGTCTGATAATTGGTAAAAGAAAACGATAAATTTTATTTTATTTCTTTGTACTCTTCTTCTTTTATTCTCTCAATAAAATACTCATATATAATTAACTTCCATAATGTGAAAAAACAACGTCTGTCTATGTATTCGAATTGTAATAAAATGTGGCAGTGGAAGATTGTGCTGCTGAGAACTAATATTTATGAATTTTCTGGCAAGTTGCAACTACAACTGATTTTTATCTTTCAATGTGGGCTGTGCTTTCTCTGCAGAATACACCTCGTAGCAATCCATAAATGAAGATATTGGGTGGGTCGTTGCTGGAGAAGTTAAAACAGTGGAAAGTAGAAACAAGAAACAAAAATGTCGTTAAAACTTCCTGCCACGCTTCAGCCGAATACTTCTGCGGAAAAATCGGCTATTCGGCCAGGAAGCCTGCAGAATATTCGGTATTCGGCATGTGGCCGAATACATAGTGTATTCGGCTACATGTCGGAGCAAGTCTAGTTACGAATTAATAAAAAACCTTCGATGCTGAGTGAGCCATAATCTCAGCGATACTAATGATTTCACGACACTATCATTTTCAACAAGTTACACAAGTACTGTAACAAATTTCATTAAAATAATTTTATCATGCACGACACTTGTTTCATAATGAAAATTCGGCTTAAAAAACAACGAATTTACATTCTTAAATATAATTCACGTATCTTATTCCCAAAATTTAATAGGGATATCACAGATGATTAATAAAACCTTGAGAATTACCGACGATATAATCTCACAAGTGTCCCTTAGCCTAAAATTTTTACTTCATGTGTTAAGGAACACATGAAGTAAAAATTTAAGCTTGTGGTTTGTTTGATGAATCAATTCAATTACTATCGTCAGGATGTTGACGTTCCTACTTTAAAACCACAGCGCTGACAATGAGCAACACACAACATGAGCAACATAAAACAGGCATCCATCAGTGTTCATGTTCCAGTCCTTGAAACCGTGCGGCCGCGAATACCGCTACGGCATTAAGATCACTAGCGCTGCCCAGACACGGCGCAGCCCCTAGACCAGCGCAGAAAAGACCAAACCAGTGTAACACGGGTGTAGACGCATCCTACTTTTAGCAGTGTACACAGCTGATATACTTAATATAACTATAATATATACCTATTAAAATTTAGTAACTATACTTAAACAAAAATGTAATTTTTGGATGTTAATTTTATATAGGTAAGTATTTCATTAAAGAAGTTATGTATTAAAAAATATAGTTGGTAGGTAGGTACATACATTACCCATCAATAAAAAAGCCCAACTACCTGGCGGGTAGGTAAGTTATAGACAAATATCAAAAGCTTTCAACCAATAAACATGGGTACCATCATTATACTTTCTATATTTGTTTATTTTTTATAAACAAGGAAAAGCTGCCAACCTGATAGTAGTATGATCTGATTTAACCTACCTAGTATACCTATTGTACCTACATAGTTTCTGTCACCTTACCATTTATATCTTTCAACAGCTCAAGCTATCTGCAATAAAATAGTGCAGATAACACAATACTAACGTTCGAACTACCTGCGAAAAACAAATTTAAACGAGAGTCAATGACATTTCTAATAATTCTTTGCTATGTCGCGACGTAATGTACTATGTCTCGAAAATGTCAGGTATCCAGGAAATTTTTATTTACACTTGATAAGATATTGATAATAAATTGATATATGCGAGGATCGGTTTTAATTGTTAACAGTAATACTCGATACGTTCGGTCTGTTGACACGCGATAACTCGATTTATTTACGATTGTTAAAACGGCAAACGGTAACATTTAATATATTCAGTACTTATTTATTCGACCAATTTAGTCGAGAGACAATGCGGCCTTCTAATTCCGACGGAGAGTGCGAAGAGGCGGACGAGAATATACAACTGTTGAGTGAAATTGATCGTGAAAGGATTACAAGTGATTTGAACCCGAACTGTGCGGTCGCGGGTGAAATAGGTTCCTTAGAAACTATAGTGTTTAATAGTAATATGATGAAGACGTCTACTCATGCGGAAGATTTGGCCGCTACTTGGGGCGGGCGTCGCCCCCTTCAGGACTCGGGGCGACTTCGTCGAGTTCACTCGTGGTCAGGTGGGCTACAAGATGACGGAAGCTCCGAAATAAGGATACTAAGAGAACGGTACAAATAGTCTAATAAAAAAAATATTTGTTAGCTGTTCTGAATGATTGAAGATTGATTGATTGAATAAGGTGATTAGATATACCACGTGTGTAGCCATAAGACTATCATGTTGTAAATGGTAAAGATAAGGACCATTGTCATGTTTATCTTTAAGTAATTAAGGTAAAGAAACTGTGTACTTTAAACTAATTGTTATCACACGTGTACTCGTAACTCGTAGTATATACTATGGTTGATCTAAAAGTCAGCCTATTCCATCCATTATAAACACGAATGAATTCAATAAAATGTACCCTATACCTACATGCATAAAAATCCAGTTAGCTGTGATGTACAAGAAAACTGCAGCCGTAGAAAGTAGTAATTGTTTGTTTGTCTTTGCCCATCTCGACGATTAAAATTTTACCCTCCTTATTATTATTATTTTATTTTTTATCAGAGCAAACGAGCAGATGGATCACCTGATGGTAAGTGACTACCGTCGCCCATGGAACCCTGACAAATTAGAATCACAAGTGCGTTGTCGGCCTTAGAGATGGGAGTACGCTCTTTTCTTTTCTCTTAGCATACTTTCATATGTTTTTACTACCTTACTGATATTTAAATAATATAAAGCTTTAATAGTGGGTATATGACAGCATATATATTGGGTTTTAACGTGTACCGGTATTAACAGTCAGCATAAGGATTGTCAGTTAGTATAATTAACTTAAATTTTGAATACTGGCCAGACAGGTTTGCATTGATTATGTACATTGTCTATAGGCTTGACACTTTTCTAGCATACTGTATTAAATTTCATGTCTTTGTGATAAATTATACGGAATCCAATCCTCGGGATATATGTGCCTAGTTTATTCACTCACAATAAAACCCGCGATATTTCGAGTCTCAATTTTTTCAGACTCTCTTTTCTCGTTTAAGAAATGCCCTGTTTTTGATCAACAAGCTCGGAGTAAACATATAAATAATACAACAGAAAAAGATATAATTAATTATTTGTTTTCTTCTTTTGGCCGCAGTTTTGCTGAATACGAATTACAGGGCAAAGTAACCATTTTTGCTTAAGGATGGAATTTAGTTGGGTTTAGGCCCACACTTGTGGTGGTGTCTTGACTCCAAAACATTTATTTAACGGTGTACAACGGTTAAATTTTCAATAAAATATTGAATAGAATATTGGCTCTTACAAAAAGAAATTGATATTGTTCCATTCATAAATACGATATGATTCTATGTATGAGAGTCGTGGTTATTACCAAAGAGTATACAAACACTACGTTAGAGTTATTACGCTGTATTGCGGTTACGCGCCAACTGATATTTTTAAACTATTGCAAAATTTGAAACTACTCCTAGGATTATTTATTGTTCTATTAAATAATTTTGTGAAAATAATTTTGTGATAACCCACACGGTTCAAATCCAACTAAATTCCAGTCTCAAGCAAAAAATTGTTAGTCCTGTAAGTTTGCATTTAGTAAAACTACGGCCAAAAAGTGCTTAATAAAGAGCTTATTAACCCAAAAAACAGGGCATTTCTAAAAGAGCGTCTTAAAAAAATCGGATTTGTTAGATGGGTTTTATTGTAAGTGAATAAATTAGCCGGCACATATATCCATAAGATCCGAAGGCCTTAACGAAGTGTTTCCATCCGTATAATCAATACAAATAAATAAAATTGAAGTGTCTGTTTGTAATTTCAAAATAATAGTTTTTTTTAAGCTCATACAGTTATTTGCACGATACCTAAAATCAGTTTTTAAATTTTGTTGCCTGTTTGTTCCGGTTAATCTCCGGAACGGGTGGACCGATTTCCACCGGACTTTCACTGGCAGATAGCTGGTGTTATAAGGAGTAACTTAGGCTACTTTTACTTTTAATAAAGAATAAGGGTTCCGCACAAAATATATAAATATGCACACACGATCGATGTCGCGCGGGAACTGCTAGTATATCATAAAGACACGACCTACTAGAACAAAATCAAGTCTAAATATACAAATTTACTGTATCCACTCTCTTCATTCTACATTCAACACCTGACAATATTCATTTTACTATTCACAGCAAGTGAACATATAGGACAATATCCACAATTTTGTAATACCCGTATATTATATTTACCTACACACAGATTGGTGCGTACACAAACACGACTGCAGCCGGGCGCTATACGTCGCTTGTCAAGACGACAGAAACTAACATTGGCCTCGTTGGCCCTTGTAGACTTCATGAGCTTCTGCTCTATGAGTGTCATGGCACCATTCTTCCCACGGGAAGCTGCAAAGAAAGGTCTTTCAGAAACAATGTGTGGAATCGTCTTCAGTTTTTACGCACTCGTCATGTTCCTAACGTCGCCATTATTTGGGAAGTTTGTAAGTATTTAGTTCAAAATTATTTGTTTTCACAAGTTTTGATGTGTAATATTCCAACTAAATATAAGTAGTCAGTGTAAAACCAAGTACTTATCTAGTTTACAGTTTTGTTTACACGTATGGCACAGTGGATTAATGGATCCTCTTGCCAATTCTCGAGTACTATGGGTTGACATTCACAGGTGCTTGTTCTAAGTCTGGATGTCCTTTATTTATTGGTAGTCTTTCAAAAATAAAATAAAAATGTTCCTTTTAGAATCTAGAATAATAGAAAATTCACCGTGATAATTTATTTACGAAGGTTTATTTCTGTCCATAACCTCTATGGCTGTGTAGTTAGAAGTCACTGAGTGACGCCAGCTTATGGGGTTCAAGTGTACTAATTCATTTTTCCAGGCGGCCATCATTGACCATATAATTTAAAAAGTAGTGTCACGCTTAATGTGTGAATAGTGTGTGTTGCTCAGATATCCATGCGTCTCCAGCAGATGGAAACAGGACTTCTTCGCGTCTTTAAGGATTGAAGTACAGGAATTCGCTGTGTCTAGGTTCCTTCCATATCAATTTAAATGTCCTATTTTGCAAGACTAACTTCTTTCGGGTTGCAGGGGAGATTTTTGTCCATGTGAACAGAGTTCAAATGCAGGAAAATTGTGATACTAAAAATGAGTTTAAGACCAATCGTTATCTACTGCTTTGAGTAGCGATATTTCTTAAAATATTTAGTTCAAATATAAACTTCCCAATCAATGAAGACCAACTTTTGAATTAAATGAAACTTCAAATCGTTAATGTGTTGTTATTTGAGAGATATTTACTATATAATTTATTTACGGTAAATATAATTTTTTTGTTACAGCTGCCAAAAGTGGGGGCAAAGTTATTATTTATTGCAGGAATATTTGTCGCTGGAGCTTGCAGTGTAATCTTTGGGTAAGCTAAGTTATTACTATTATAGTACCAATAATATCTTGTAAACTGTTATTACGTGCATTAATGGTCAAATGGATAAGTACTGTACATATGAAATAATAAAATCTGCCATTAAAAGTTCTAGTTAACAAACAGGTTACAATTCTTAATGGACTATTCTTAAACTTTTAGGATGGTTTTCTCTTTTAGCGCTCCAAAGGGACAGAACTGTCTTAGATTTGTCTTGACTCTTGACAGTCGATGTTTTAGATGTATATATATTTTGTTAATACGTAGATAGTAAGTATATATGTTATGGACCAAGTGATTAAAGCAGTATTATTCATAATGCCCAGACCGATTAAAAAATCCCATTATGAATAATCAATATAATAAAAATTATTGGAAAACGTATGGGGCAGAGTAATAACAATATGTGGTTTAGTCAATAGGGAATATGCACGTGACTTTAAATTAGCCTATTTTGATTTTTAGTCTTTATTGCTATAGAAATATACCTACACAATTAATATTTTAAATCTCGCTCACTTATTTCTAAAATGCAATGCTATTCAATGGAACGCAATGTGACGCGCCTTGCATCACTTTTTGTATAAATTAATAAATTCCCATCTTGTGGCATATGAAGATACACGTTTTAATCATAAAATATTATTTAACTTAAGCTTTTGTCCTTTCCAAAAATAATAAGTAGGTTTCTACCTTTTATTTTCATAAATCAATATAAAATCTAACACATCGTGATCCTTTGAGACCAGTCCGTTACAGAAAAGCACGCCGAAATGCCAGTGTTTGAATCACATGAAACCGACTGTAATTTTATCTTTATTCGTTAAAAAGAATAAAACAGTAGGTACATGCATATATTATTGTTTTAATGACAACATATCTTATTATTATAAAATCTATACATACATGTACGAACCTAAGCTTCACCGTCCACGATGCCGCTTGGACATATGTGAAAAGAATGCTTACCTACATAAAGGCCATAGAAGTGTACCTACAATAAATTAAACAAAAAATCACTTAAAGGCTTACACCGCCTTTACAACCACATCAACTGTATTCTATACTATAACTTTCTCCTGACGCCATTCTAACATACTTTCATGATACTCATTCAACTACATATCATTTTATAAAGTAATTACTATTATAACAAACTTTACCGAAGTTTCGTATTAGTTTTCAGTTCGAGATCTAAACAGTATATATATATGTAGAATCCTCAGGCACAGGATTAGGCACAATGTGGTACGGGCGATGAGAAAACTCCCTTTTAATATTTAATCACTGATTATTTATTGAGTATTGTAAACACGCAAAGAAACACTGTACAGTTCCTGGGCTAGTGTTGACTCGGCGGTGGCCAAACGTAAAGTGGTGAACTCATCCTTCCACACGCCAACACCCTCCACCCAGACTCTGCGTAACGCCGAAAGATAGCGCTTGTGTTCCTTTCCGGTGAATTTATTATACAGGGTGCTCTAAGCATCCGTACTAATGACCGAAGATGCGACATATATATATATATATTACTGTGAATGTCCTACATTAGTGAATGTTAAAATGAACCGGTGTATTGTGACAATCACCAATTGCGATGGTATAAGTCCGAAATTATTTCATTTATTTATTTGAATCGAACATACTCTAGTTAATGTTAACACACACCAAGTCGATTCGATGAATAATTATAGATTCAGCGATTTACAATATACGCGAATGTTAACACTCATCAGTATTTCTTCGAAAAGCGAGAAAGCCATACACTTTTCTCTTATATATATTTACATTCGACTGTATCGTTCTGCCACGTAGTACGGGGGGTTCACTAATGTTTGACAAAAATTTGTGATTTTACAATAGAATTCGGTTCTGGCACTCACTGGCCGCTACCGCAGCACGCTCACTTCGCTCGGCCCGTGCATTGTGGTCGCAGTTCTAACCTAAACTAGCCATTTCTGTTCAATTGACCTACCCTCCTAACTTTTTCTAAATCATATTTTCATATTAGCGTCGCTCATAATGAAGATACACCAAGTCTTCGTGGTGTATGATAACATTCACTGATGAATGTCCAAAATCGTAACGAAAAGAATAAATAACGGAAATTTACTAGCTTGGTGGATGTTAACAGACACTAGTGTAGGTATCTTATCATACACTGTTTTGGATATTCACGGTAACATATTTATATACCCCATCAGCCATTAGCTTTTAATTCGACTCGTAAACTAAATAGAAAAAAATGCACTCTGGAACAGCGCATGTTTGCTAATCACCGTTCCATGTATATTTAGTATGTGTACCTTAATTGGCTTAACAATCATATTGCCCAAATGTTACATTATTCATAATGGTCAGACAATGTTATAAATAACAAAGTTTGTAAAAGTATTCATTACGCCGCCCGATTTGGCCTGTCATTATTCGTATTGCCCGGGCATTATGAATAGTGCAATGTTTAATCACTTGTCCATAACATCTACACTGAACAGTAGTCAGATGTGACCAATGAGGTTGTAATTGAATTGTCAACCATCACACCACTTATATAGGTCGTATACTTCGCGCTTTGCGAATCAGGCGTAACTAAGTACATCTACTATACTTGAGCCAAATTGGATATGGAATCTTTGTAAACAAACCATATGTCATCATATTTAGGGTTGTCATAATTAGAATGTAGGAATAATGTAATTTTACTTCTATTTCTTAGTTATACTTTACGACTTTATTGTCAAAATACCTTAAAACAAGAATTAGCAAATAAGAAATAACAACTACACGCCTTACAACCCAATACCTCTTTAACTTTCGCAGATCAAGAACAATTTGGTTATTTATAATTAATATAATATATAGGAATATGCACAAGACTCCTTGACAAGACTTCCTGTCTTTTTAATATATATTTTTTAAAGACAATTCCCACATTAGGTGTCGCGGGGGACTTTAAAAACATACAAACAAAGCACACAAAAAACACCCAGACTCGGGTGGGAATCGAACCCACGACCTATGGCGTAGCAGTCAGGGTCACTAACCACTAGGCCAACAGGCCAGTCAATTAAATTATAGGCAGGTTTTATGACTTTTATTTTTATAAGTCAATAAAGAATCAAACACGTTGTGGTCCATGACATGAATGTTATCACAGAAAAAGCGTGCCGAAATGGCAGCGTTTAAATCACACGGAACTTTATTTTTTTTACTTTTCGATTGATTGATCGATATGTGTTATAGTTTTTTGCCGGTAATGTAATGACATACCTATAGAATCTTTTAATAGAATACAAAAAATAGATAGACTAAAAAATAAAATCGTGGGGCGTAGCGTAACCTGAGTAAATATGTAAACAGCATTTAGAATGATAGGAGCGGTTGACTGTTGGTAGAAATTTCACGCGCCCCACGATTTTATATTTTTATCTGATCAATGCCCTAAATTGATGATGAGAGTGGTGTGATGATTGGTACCTAGGACCTACCGAATTATTTTTTAGCTTTTAGTAAATATTGAAAATCTTGCAAAAAGTTTTAATAAATTATTTAAAAAAAATATATAATTAAAGTAAATTGTAATTATAAACTATACATGAAAATTTATCGTACTACAATTATTATATTCGATTGCCATCTAGCAACCCTATTACGGATCTGTGGATGGAACAGAATAATATAAAAATCACGATTAAAAAACAGGGGTTGATCGTAGAAGGATGAAAATTTGAAGTTGTATGTATTTTTCAATGCTAAATCATAATAAAATTAAAATAAATTTTATATAAAAAAAATAAAAAAAATATTTAGGGGTGGGTCACCCTTATTATTTAGGGGTATGAAAAATAGATGTTGGCCGATTCTCAGACCTACCCGATATGCACACAAACATTAAAATTGGTCCAGCTGTTTCGGAGGAGTTTGGTAACAAACACCGTGACACGAGAATTTTATACATTAGATAATAATTATATTGATGTAGGGTTTAATTAAATTTTAAAGAAGTAAGTCCCCAAATTATAAATTGTTAAAATTATTTGTTATCAAATATTTTCAAAAATGCATAATATGCAAACTGGTTATTAATACCAGCCCGTCAGTGGTTGCTTAGCAACGCTTTGTTAGTAATCATTCCATATCGAATTTGGCTGAAGGATAACTTTTAATTAGTACATAGTATTAGCTAACACCTTCCTTATTAAAGTTTTTACCGTACATATATATAGACACCACTGTGTCAAGGGCACTATGAAATGATAATATCGGGGACAAAAACTAACCTCCGATGTCAGACTTATTGCTGCTATTTGCTTAAGGCAGTATATATGTGCACTTGGTGACCAAGACGCCAAATGCAGGCAGATCTAGGCCACCATTTTAGGGTTAGTGGAGCCCTCTTAAGAAGCGCGTTCGAGATGAGAAACCGTCGTCTCTGCCCCGCTTATCAGATGAGAAGCTGCCCTTCCCACTACCACCAGACGATCTAGGTGATTTTTGTTTATTGTCTTCACTGCACTTCTACCGTTTCTCGGCACCACTTTATTTCTCCGCGGGTACCCGGAGGCAGCTACGACTCCCCCAAAGAAAAGTGATAACCGTTCCGTTACCCAGAGAGCACCTATAAATGTAATATAATTATGTACGTATAAATATTCTGCTGATGCAGTTGGTATCTAAAAAGATATTGACAGAAATATGTTCATGTACTGTATTGTTATTTTGTTGTATTTGTTTACGATAAGACTCAATGTCATGAGTTTATTAAGGTGTTGTGTAGCGTATCTACTCAAAAATCTACGCAAATAGGTATTAAAGTATTAAAATATCACTATACTGGCGCCAGAGACCTTGGAAATATAAAGAAAACTAACCCGTTTCTCTGTCCCATTAATGTAGGTAGGTATAGGTATGTATAAAAATAATAATTATGAAGTGTCTTTTGCTTGTACAAATACCTAGTTCGTAATCATTGGTAACCAGCACATATGTTACGGATATGAAATTTCCGACCTGGATACGTATACCTACGGATATATGAATAATATCTATTATACTTACCGGATTTGAATACGGTCACGGATATCAAATTACTTCGGATAAGATAGCATTTGGTAATAAAATTACAATAAAACAGCCTTATAAGCAATGGTCGGAATAGCTACAATGATTTTATGCACTTGCATCATGATGTCCTGGTTTGGACATGCCCTCTTCCCGGAAAATCCCGGTATTTATTTAATTGACTTAATATTAAAGTAGTGATTACTAGATAAACTTACAATTTTTTAAAGTATTTTTTTTACCATAGGTATCAAATTAATTTCATTTTTATCTATTCAATAATAAAATAAACGCTATTTATGAAAGTCTTATTTCTATTATAAGATTCATGACATTGTTATGGAGCTTCGGTGAATAGCATTATGAATAAACTTAAAACATGTTTTTCGAGAAATACTAGCATACTAATATATACTATTGGCGTTATCTTCAGGCACGTGCTGCCACTTAATAATTTTATTGTCCACAAATTAATAGTAGTCATTTGAAAATGCCATAATCTTAAAGACATGTCTATATTACCATACTAGCTGTGTGCCCCGGGGTTTCAACCGCGAATAATTTGAAGAAATCACTCACTATCTGAAATTATTAGAAACTTTAACTATATGGGTTACGGTTACGGTTTCGGATACATTTTTAATTCTGATATCTGATAGTTTCGGTTATAGAGCTCCATAACATCCCTGGTGTAGTGATGCTCAAAACGTGTCACTGAGATGAAAAGATAGATTTATATCATTTGTGTAAATATATAATATATATCACTCATTTAGCTCACTAAGCTCATTTAGCTCACTTAGCTCATTTAGCTCATTTAGCTCAATTGATTCAATTCCTCATCTCGCTCGTTTAGCTCCGTTACAAATATCACTCACCTGCACGACTATCACTCAAACGAAGCTTTCACTTTTAAATTAAGTTTTCGTATCTTTAGGGTGTCCATAAATTTTCTTATCTTAATACATGCTAAATTGATTTTCCTTCATACTTTGCAAACTTATGACTGTCAACCCACACGTTATTATTTAAGCGTGAAATAAAGAAAGGAACTAGGTGTACTCTAACTGGTTGTACAGAAACTAAAAAATTAAACCCAGGTTGGCCCATTTTTATGTACAATCAATTTGAAAAGATCATAAATAAAAAACAATTTGCGAAATCTTTTTTAATGGCATTATTATAATAATAAACAAAGTAAGTCTTTAAATCATAATAAAACAAATACAGATTGATTCTGAAATAATAACTAATTAATATTAAACTTTGCTACGAATGAAATAATGTATATTTTTCTAATTACATCGATACAAAATTAGCGAATGAAAGTACAGTAGTACTTTCATTCTCGTCAGCCGGCTATGCAATGCATCTATCACACTCTTACTCATTGGTTAGTAGGTATCTATCATTCGCTCGTCCATGAAAC
The DNA here is from genome assembly GCA_963859945.1 of Euplagia quadripunctaria. Taxonomy (NCBI): domain Eukaryota; kingdom Metazoa; phylum Arthropoda; class Insecta; order Lepidoptera; family Erebidae; genus Euplagia; species Euplagia quadripunctaria. Next base: position 16,947,564 of record OY982560.1, on the reverse strand, counting down.
AAAGAGCCGGAGAATTGGTTTAGCTCACTGAGCTAGTGGGCTAGTGGGTTATAGTAAGGATATATTTGGAGCTAGTGTGAGTGAGTGATACATTATTTTGATGTGAGTAATACAGATCTTTTAGATCACTCACTCAGGGTTTACGTTACCCCAGCAGGAAAGTGGCTCCTACAGTGATATGAGTGGAACGTATAATTAGTGTGTAATCTGCTGTGAATGTGCGTTGCAAAAAAAACTTGTGCATGTTGTCGTTTTAGAAAAAAAAACGGAAAAAACGATTTCTGCTGGAGTAACGTTGTTCCAGCAGTAAAATTCTAAACGAATTATTGGAGAATATTGTGCAAGGGTAAAGAGCTTATATTTGTGTAAAAATGTGGGCCGAAAATATAATTTGTGCGTCTTCAGGTTTTCGAGATATTGTATTTCCTGCTGGAGTAACGTTTTACAGAATCGTGTATCTCAAAAACCATTGTATGTATTTATAATATTTAAGTAATCGCGCTTTTTTGAAAGCCCAAAAAATATCGCAGCGCCTAAATGAGAAAACGTAGAAGCTCGTTGAAAACTGTATTCGGTCCTTCTTGACGCTTATAATAACCATAAAAAGTTTGAAAAGTGTACATACCTACATTGTTGAATAATATTATTAAAGTCAAAACGACGGTGTCATAACTTCGACGTCAACATACAAAAAGCGGCTCAATCCAACATATTGATGACCTTCTTAACTTTACTCACGAACCGGTTGACAAGTGTTATGCCTGAGTACACTAAAGTAGAAAATAAGTAAAAGAATAAACTTGTTATTGGATTATATTCTACGGGCTGTTTCCGTAACTTTGCGCATGACTAAGTACATTATAAAAAGTAGCCTAAGTGCTATTCCAAGGTATAAGCTATCTTCATTCCAAATTCCATTAAAATACATTTAGTATTTTGTGTGTTAACGAAGGACATACATCCAGACACTGCATTTATAATATTAAGTAGTAGAAAAAAGTACTACCAAGACCAAGAATTTTATTAGCGGTTGTTTTGATCTGTCATTTCATGCTATAACTACTTTAAGAATCAACATTAGGAGAATAAAAATAAGAATTTCCACATTAACAAGCTCTTTCATTTGACATGGTTACAAGGTGAATTTAACATATTTGATAATCAGCCCGCAAAATTAAGTCATTTGAACGCAACTGTACGGACAACAGCTTAGGTTTAATACGTTCAATAAAGGAGGTCATCGATATGTATGAATCCGTCGCTTTTTTGTAGTCATTCGAATTTGGTCGGATAACCTTTTCACGGGACAAGAATTTATGCGATCCACAAATAGTTGTTCTGAGTCCTATCCTGATCCTATAAGGGTTCCCTTTTTCCTTTTGAGGAATGGAACCCTAAAAAAGGGTCGTTTCTAAATACTTGAATTGAATGGCTAAATTCCAGAGAAAGCAACGGATTGTTCCTTAAAGTACAAGTTCTAGTTTTATTAGGATTAAGCGTATACCTAAATTAGTGAGATAAATAAGTCAATGACTATCAATAATAAAAAAAAAACTACGTTTAAAAAAAGCGACTTCAAAAACTAAAAAGTATAAATAATTTAATAAAGATTTAATTTAATTATTAATATAATAATTTAATAAAATACTATTATTTGTATTAAATTAAATCTTTTTTTTAAACATAGTTTTTTATTTTTTACTTTTTAGTGTCTGTAATAGGTTGTTCTGTAAACTACAGTTGGATTTTTCTAGATTACATCAAGTAGACTATAACATTTCGTTGCTTTTTATTGTCATGTATTAAATAGTAATTTTTTTAAATAGCTATGGGTAGGCCTATTCCGCACGCTCGCTCCGATTCAATGATAGGTAGTCTAAGACCCACTTATCGGGACACGGGTTAATAATAATATATAATCAACCTAAATGAAAACTCCTAAAAAAGCCGTACACAAACTAAAAGTACATCGTCCACGTAAACAAAAATGTTTATAAATAATTATTCATAAAAAAACTACTGGGCCAAACTATGTTAAATTTTTATGGGACCAAATGGCAACTATTCCGCATCAAACTAAAGAAGAATCACGTAAATCGGATCATAAATCTCAGCGTAATCGGTGTACATACAAAAAAAAAAATACCAATCGAATTGAGAAACTTTTCCTTTTTGAAGTCGGTTAAAAACTGTTAGAAGCTTAAGCAAATAATTTTTTTATGATTTTGTTAAGACTCAGCATGAGGGTTATAGAGAATATAAATATATACATTTGCGGGTCAGCTAAACGCACTAATTTTTGGTTTACACCTACACATCTTGGGTTGAGCCGGTTTTTTCTTATGTTGACGTCAAAGTTATATGACACCGTCGTTTTGACTTTTAGTAATATTATTCAATAACGCATGTACACTTTTGACACTTTTTATGGTTATGGTTTCCAGCAGGAAATGCAATATCTCGAAAACCTGAAGATGCACAAATTATATTTTCAGCCCACATTTTTGCACAAATATAAGCTCTCTGCCCTTGCACAATATATAGGGCACACTGAAAGTTCTGCGCTCCTGGCCGCTCATAAATATTTGAATTTCGAATAAAAAAATATAATAATATTTTTTTAAACATAAGAAACTCAATCATTGATTTTAAAAAAAATTGGCGGGAGATTTCCTGCGATTGCGTGTCAATTGTTTTTTATCACAAGTTGAAGTTCGTCGTCCGTAGCAAAAATGGAATTAACGCGAAAAGATTTTAGGACGATAATTTTTTATCATTTTAAAAGTTCACTGACTCCGCAAGACTGCACTGCTTGTCTTCAAAATGCTTTTGGGAGGAGAGCACCTTACATCAACATTTAAAAGTTAGTAAAACTTTGTTGCCGCTGGATTTCTCATGAACTCATCCCAGAACAAAAACGGACTCGTGTTGACTGGTGTAAAAAAATGTTGTTAAAGTACGATCACGGACGTTCAAATGCTGTGTATGGCATTGTGACAGGAGATGAAACATGGATATATTGTTACATGCCGGAAAGAAAGCAACAGTCTTCGGTATGGGTGTTCGAAGGTGACAGCAAACCAACAAAATTGAGGCAGGCGAGAAACGTAGGCAAAAAAATTATTGCGTTTGCGCTACATCCCGCTCATAGTCCAGACCTGGCACCATGCGATTTCTTTATTTCCCCAAAAATTAAAGATTTAATGAGAGGTATGACATTTAGGGGCCCGGAAGAGGCCGTGATAGCTTTCAACCAGCATGTCAAAACATGGAAACATCCTCATGTTTTCAAAAATGGTTTGACCGAGTGAAAAAGTGTTTAAAATGCAATGGAGAATACTTCGAAAAGCAGTCAATATATTACTTTACATATAAATTGTTTTATTAATGAGTTACGCAAACCTTTTAGTGTACCCCACGTATTTCTCTCTCCGATAAATCGTTTAGAATTTTTTTGCTGGAACAACGTTACTCCAGCAGGACTCGTTTTATCCGTTTTTTTCTAAAACGACAACATGCATAATTTTTGAAGTGAAAACTTCTTTAGCGCCGTTGTGCACTTTTTGGGATGGGTAAAAAATGTTAAACTTGCGTCAGGACGGAGACCCTGATGTCCGAATGAATGAGAGAGAGAGAAAGAGAGGGAGGGAGTGAGAGAGAGAGAGAGAGGGAGAAAGAGAGGGAGATAGAGAGAGACTCCAGTGAATTGAAAACTCCAGTCGTGCGTCAGAGCTGACACACACCTTTTTTTGAAGTGTAAACTTCTTTAGCCACGTTTGTGCACTTTTGCTGATTGCTGAACTCGTGACCGTCACGCTAATAATCCATCCACTAGAGGGCGCTAATCTAAACATTGAGTTCTGTCAGCTCTTTATTAATTAATGTCACCAACCTGTTAATGTGACGTTTTAAGTTTGTCGTTTCGTTTAAGTTTTCACTTCTGTCGTCAGTCCCATGACTGCCTATTTTTTTTACGCGACGCACATTCACAGGAGATTACGCACTAATTATACGTTCTATTCATATCACTCTAGGAGCTACTTTCCTGATGGGGTTACGTACACTCACTCAGGAGCTACACAACTCTAAATATAACCAGTTTGTTAACGTTAACGGGTATGTTGAGTCTTGTCATTTTACTAGATAAATAGTAACTATAGCAACAAATGAATAACGTTCTATCTTGAATGCGTGCTAACACGCTACTAGAATCACGACTAGAAAATGGTACAAACAATCATCGATTCAAGTCATTTTTCTAACCTAACTTTGATAAATTTTCAAATTCGTTAAAACTTTGATATCGATTATTTTAAAGAAATATATATTATTAATGAGAATATGTCTTCTCTAGGTTCCTGGCCCTTGTAGAAGACACTTTACAATTTACAATCCTCTGCTTCGTGGTACGTGGTCTAGAAGCTCTAGGTGCTAGCGCTTATTCTACGGCAAGTTATGTATTCGTGGTGAATGCTTTTCCTGACAGCATCGGGTCCGTCTTGGGTATTCTCGAAACATTCATAGGCTTGGGTATGTCCGTTGGACCAGCGATTGGAGGATTCTTGTACTCGGTAATTATGTTTAATTTTTAAAGTCCTTGTCATACCTCTTTATAGTTACCTACTAGTGGTCGAAATACGACCGTGGACCGTGATTCTTTCAATTATTAATGAAAATAAAGTTTCGTTAAAGAAAGAAAAATGCATTCTTTCTAAAACTTTTTTATTGTAAACTCAAAAGTGCAACAGCTTGTATGGTTAGTACCAAGACAATCGATTGGCAACACCGGAGAAAAAGGTTATGAACAGTTTTTGGGCTTTGCCTACCTACCTATTTAGATTGAATTGAATTGAATACAATTATAATTTATCAAGTATAAATTGAGATTGGTGATGTGTCTAAGTGTTGAAATATGTAAATGTTCCAGGTAGATCGGGGGCTTCGGTCTACCTTTCTACACTCTTGGCGTGATCATGATATTCACCGTGCCTATTAACTACTTCTTGCTCACAGATTGTGAAGGTAAGTTTAATAAATATCTATCACTACTCTTCCCAACTACAACTCTCTCTTCAGTCTTTTTTTTTCGGCTACTTGAGGAAAACGGCGTTTTTGGGCTACACGGGTGGTCTCCACCACCGGTGGGCGATCTGTCGAAATCGAGTCGACTGGAACTAAACGAAATGTCCATGGGCGTACCCAGCTTTTGACCCAGAGGGCGGCAAGCATAAAAAATCAGAGCGGCAGCTGCTCTCTCTCTCCCCCCTGGGGTATGTCCATGTATGTGCCATACTGCGCCGATACGTAGGGGCCGGGATATCCCAGTCGAATGGCTTCGTCTACACGTTAGATGGTAAGAGTTAGTTTTCTGATGTGGAGGTCGGTGTGTGATGTCATTTTAACATAAATAGAAGATCCACCGAATAAGCTACGCAGGCCGTGCCCGAACGATTGATGTTGACGTTGATATATTAAAACGTGAGGAGACTTCTTTGTACGCATTTCTTAATCCCATAAATGTGACCACCTGACCACAAGGACCCCGTCGAGAGGTCCAAAAATCATGAAATTCGTGTGACGTAATTTATGGATGGCCCCAAACATTATTAGTGGGAGAGCCAAGCTTCGGAACGTATGGGCCGGGGCTCGACCGGAGTGATACCACGGCCTCACAGAAAACCGGCAGTGAAGCAATGCTTATTGCTTTTCGCCGAGTGAGTGAGGATACCTGAGGCTCTAACCCTTTCCTCTCCCTCCCTCACTCCCTCTCCCCCTCTCGAGTTGCAGGTGCCCACGGGCGGCGGTAGTCACTTACCATCAGATGACCCGTCTACTCGTTTGCCTCCTATACTATAAAAAGAAACAGTAAATTATCAACCGGCAGGCGTTCTTTAGTGTTTATTAATCAGCATGAGAACTTTCTTGAGGAACTTTCTTTCTTCATGAGGTCCTTATACGTAGCCCCAGTGGAGTATCACCAGAAATAGAAATGTGTATTAGGGGTTAATGTAACTAATTTATTTCTACTTTTCAGAATATGTTTCGGGGTCAAAAACTGCATCCATTATGGGACTTTTGAAAATCCCATCTATCATAATAACAGGGCTGGTGATAGTTATCATGTCCAATACTTGGGCATTTCTCGATCCCACGCTGGAACCACACTTACGTAAATATGGCCTATCGACGGAACAAATTGGTCTGATATTCTTACTGTTTTCCGCCCTCTATGGAATATTTAGTCCAATTTGGGGATGGGTGGCCGATCGGTAAGTTATTACATTCTTAAATAATGACTTATTGACACTACACACTTCTTATTCAGCAAATTCTAATAAAACACAGAATTTCAATATTGTAAACTACCCGCCCCGCGCAACTTCGACTGCGTTTGTAAATTTTCCCCGTTTTTGCGATATTTTTCATTGATGCTACTATCCTATTTGCCGTAGCTTGATGTTATATAGCCTATAGCCTTTCTCGATAAATGGGCTATCCAACACTAAAATAATTTTTCAATTCGAACCAGTAGTTCTTGAGATTAGCGCGTTCAACCAAAAAAACAAACTCTTCAGTTTTATAATATTAGTAAGTAGGTATAGAAGTGTACCTATGGTGCCTACTTCAGCAGTTATCGCTGATATGATAATAACAAAATTACAAAATAGTGTTTATAAAATCCGATGGCAAGGATTTCTCACCCAAGATCCCTTAACGACTTACGTGGCACGACAGTTGTTATTTGGTCTCACCACCGCGTCGGGGTTCGTTGGTTTGATTCTCGCTCAGTGCATTTAATATTTGTAAACATGAGTAGTTTGAGTGTAATGATCAAAAAACATAATAGTAAGATAGTTTAGGCAATAGACAATCGGAAAATGTTAGTTTCAGTTCGTAAATTTATTAAATTTCATAATTTTATTATTTTGACTGACCTGTTCGTCTAGTTCTAGTGGTTGGTGATACTGACTACTGAGCCTATTCGATTCCCACCCAGGACAAATAGTTGTGCGATGAGCATACGATCATTTGTACTTGTCTGAGTGTAATTTATCTATAATATGTATGTATTAAGAAATATATACATATTATAGATAAATATATATCATAGTATGTTTATCAGCAGTCTATTTAACATAGTACAGGCTCTGCCTGACGTGGAATCAGACGACCGCGTGAGATGTGTAAAGTTATTATCTATTATTATTTTAAAGTATTCTGTTAATTATCTGTTCCATAAAATATGCGGAACGCAAGCGACATTACGTCATCAGGTCAATAAAAGCCTAAGTAAATTGTAAATATTATTTTTAATTTTCTCAAATCATTGTAGTGATTATTTTTACATTTTTATGCAACTATGTATTTGCATCAGGAATATGGTTTGTAAATAGGGGATATAATTTGAAAACAATATAAATAGCAATTTGATTATATTCTTTTTATATTCGCATTGGCATTGACGTTCCGTTCCTGTCATTCATGATTTATAGTTCCGGTAATTTCATTAGAAAATTTATTAAAAAGTAAATTATTTGAAGTAAGTTTTCTGTTATTTATCTGTTCTATAAAATATGCGTAACGCAAGCGACATTACGTCATCAGGTCAATAAAAACCTAAGTAAATTGTAAATATTGTTTGAAATTTTCGAATATATTATTTTGTTCATTCCGTGTATTTTACTTAAATAATATATAAGTAGAGGTAGACAACGGTTTTTGTAAAGGCTGGAAGAACAAATTTATCCAGAATAAGCTCTTAGGATCCATAGAATCCATGTTAAGATTTTGCTTTAGATCCCAAACTTTTATTAAAGCATAAAAATCGGTATAGGATATCCTTATTATTCTATCTCCATAAGGATAATAGTACAATCATAAGGATAACTCATTTTAAATTTGACAAAATTGCAATGTACCGTTTTCATTAATTTACGCGTGACAATGCTCATAAAAACATAAATGTATGAAATCCCGTACTGAGTTGCATCAAAACCAGAATTGGTTTTTCATGGACTTCATTCAATATACTAACACGCACAACTGTTTTTTTATTACTAGTAAAACCAGGTTTCTTCACAATTTAATAAAATCGAGAATAACCTAAACTACCATTACCATTGATCTAAAAAGTACCATCTTCACTGATAAAAACTACCATATATATATTTTATTTATTACTCGTAACATACGTTGGATTCCGCGTGGCAAAACGAAATATCCGTGTTTAAATAATTTACGTTAATTAATACGTAAATGAACAGTATAATGTTAATACAATGCCTATTCACTCGATGCCTACGCTGACAGCTGACACGAAGGCCGGACCGTTTCGTTTTAATAATCAATACCTATCTAGTCGAAATCGATTAATAGAATAAAGAAAGTTAATTCTTACTTTAAGATAAAAAAAAATGGATTTCAAATAATTTACTTTTTAATAATTTTTCTAATGAAATTACCGGAACTATAAATCATGAATGACAGGAACGGAACGTCAATGCCAATGCGAATATAAATAGAATATAATTAAATTACTATTTATATTGTTTTCAAATTATATCCCCTATTTACAAACCATACTCCTGATGCAAATACATAGTTGTATAAAAATGTGAAAATAATTACTACACTGATTTGAGTTTGACGCGTGAGAAATATTGGTACCACTTTTGGTCATTGTACACACATTGTAGTACGCTATTTTAATAGCATTTATTGGAGTTTTAAATATGTAGGTAATACTAGCTTTATAATTATGGACATTGGCTATTGTAAAAATAATAGGAAACCCTTGAAAATGCTTCAACAAAATACTGCTTATACAAAAATACATTGTTTGTATGAGTTCATACAAACAATGTATTAACAGTATTAGAATAGCACAAACCCGAATAGTTAATCAGCCATTTACGCTGAATCATGTTTTGAAAACTAAACGTTTCACCATTTGAAGACTTTGACTTCGATCTTAACGTAAAATAATTTAAATAACGAAATTAACCTATATAATTTATCCATAAATATTCACTTCTGTGTGGTAGAATAAATACCATGGACATCTGATTTGTATAATATGTAATATTACTTACTCCTTTTCTTAGTGAAATATAAGTATCTACACAACCTCACAACCTATGATACCGCAGCTGATAGAAATAATAATAAAATTTGTCTCTTTCTCCCTTTCGAAATTACTCAGAAATCAATTACAAGATATATATATATATATAGATACACACGTGAGATACATGTATGTATATCTCGCTATTAATTTTTCTCTCTTTATTGAAATTATATATTAAAGATGCTTATAGGATATTATGACGTCCATTTCAGTGTCGATAACCACTGGTGTATGATGGTGTGGGGTCTGTTCCTGTCTACCTTGGGGTTACTACTTCTTGGTCCTTCTCCGTTCATACCAGGATTGCCAAGGTAAGAGAACCATTAATTTTTTATGTTTTTGCTCCTTACACAGCAGATTTTTTGACCTACAGGATACCGGGGTATTTTTAAGGTTCCGTTCCTCAAAAGGCAAAAATGAACTGTTATAGGATCACTTTCTTGTCCGTCTGTCTGTCAAAGTCAACGCAATCAAAAGATACAGTCATTTAAGTCTTATATTTTAACATTTTGCAGGAAATCAAAACATATAGCCATAGGGTACTTCCCAATGACCTAGAATCATGAAATTTGGCAAGTCTTTCTAAATAAATGGACGGAATTGTTTACGGAACCCTCGGTGCGTGTTACATTCCCTCCCTGCCTACAACAGAATCGCTGATAAATGGATTAAGGCCATTTACGCAATATAGAAGGTTTCATGGATATAGCGCGCTCGTTCAGTTGGAAGTCGCCATTCCGAAGCTTGTTGACTAACTTGCATGTCAAACTCGTAAACCCATGTACCACCAGTAACGATGCGTTTTATAAATGTAGGGTCGGAATTGACTCGTTCTAACATGTCTTCAGCGACTTTTAAGCGATTGAGTTTTTGAAGAAAATTCATATCTTTCGGGACTAGTCAAGCGGCAACGTGTTTCATGCCCAAGCGATCGTTTAAAATGGTACGTGGTAACTTCAGTTGAAGACGTTGATGGCCGACCAGAGCGAGGCAAATCTTCCAACAAATCTTGACCGCTTTTGATTGCACTACAGTCCCCTCATATGCACGAGTTTTTGTTAAAGTCGATTCACCGTATGCTTTCTGTAACATTTTCAGTAACTCTGAACATGAAATTCTATTTGCAATGCAAAATTTGAGACAAACTCTTTGTTCGATATTTTTATCCATTATAAAAATCGCAAAACACTTTTGAGATCAGCTAACAAAATTGAGTATCTACCTACTGAAAACAAACTAAATGACAAACATCGCACCAATATATAAAACTCTTGTGCCAACTTAACCACAAAAAGAATTATTTGAATTGAATTTGGAATTAGAATTAAATTTTCAATTCCCGATACTTTTTTGACAGAATGTATTCTTATACACTTTACATTGCAACTATCGTGCGCCTTACTCTTGCATTGCCGTACATTGCGGTGAATTCCTGGCTTTATATACCTCGTTACAACAAATTTTACTTGATTAAATAGCATTGTTTGTTTTAGGCACCTGTGGTTGGATTTAGTAGCGTTGTCTATTTTGGGCATATCTGTCGCTCTAACGCTTTTGCCAACCTTCCAAGGAGTTCTAACGAGTTCTATGTGAGTATAATTTCATCAAGGTTTGTAATGTTTAACGTGTATATGTAGGGAAAAGTTGTCGTTTCTTCTCGGGAGTATACAAGAAATCAGAGTAGCAATAACTATACAACAACGCATGGCAACAAGATAAAAAACAAACTGGTTAAAGTCAAAAGACGATGCAATTTTGCTCCTTGTGAAAGTTTTTTGGAAAGTCCCTTTGTTCAGTAGACTTCACATGCGTTTCAAATTTTTAAATAATTTCTGTTTGGCGAGTTTAACGACGATCTTCTGTACAGAACTTGGTTAACTTTGTTTAAGGTACAAGTTACAAAATTTCATTAAAAGAAGTACCTACATAAAGGCTATGTTGAACCTCTTCAATAAATAATTAAACTTTTAACTTCATTTTAAATATTCTTAAGCTAGGCTAGGGTGTAATTTATCTATTATATGTATGTTGTTTTTTTGTTTAGTATGTTTATCAGCAGTCTGGTTCCCATAGTACAGACTCTGCCTAGTTTGGGATCAGATGGCCGTGTGTGAAATGTGTCAAGTTATTATTATTTATTATTATTATTATACGCGTGACAAGTGTAGTCATATATAAGGATCGTTTTGTTTATAAGTAGTTGAGTCAGCCTAAAAAAAATTAAATAAAAAAGAATTGGACAAATTCGTAACAGTTTTCTCTCTTTCGAAATACGCATGTAGTTATTAGCTTTCGTAAGCGATAAATGTTCTCTTTTCTGTGCTAAAAATAAAAAAATCCTAAAATTTCTCACGACGTCTACAGACTACTTAACCCTAAAATATGTCCACACGTACCCAGCATTGTTCTAAAAATTTTGCGTTTTTTTTTTGTGGTCAGCGACGAGGGTGGGTGTCCAGCGGCCCTGGCGACGTACAGCGCAGTGGCGGGTGTGTGGTCGTGCTGCTACTCGCTGGGTGAGGTGTTTGGTCCAGCCGTCGGCGGAGCGCTCACACAGCAGTACGGCTTTCCACTGTGCGCTACTCTCTGTGCCTCAGCCTGCTTTACTATGGTCAGTTTATATGACAACTCAAGGCAGGTATACGGTTATACATATGCGTATTTCTGGGAGAGCGTGTCTAGTTTCTGAGTATGACACGAGTATGACACAAATGTGACAGAACGGTCTGTTCTGGGATGATGGGGTCATGTTGGGTATGAACCTGGTTTTCCAAAATAACTATATGACTATAGTTATTCATAAATCATCACATTAACAGATTTCAATAAATATGAGATGATTAGGCCATCACGTTATTTACTAACACGTAAGTAGACTGATGGTTGAATCGTCTTATTAAAATATTTAAAAAAATTACGGTGAATTAATCGACACAATAAAGGTGCAACGGCGCTATGCCGTTCATACTTTTTCGACACCAGTCCCCATAGAAACTAATCGTGCAGAATAGAATCAGAATGCTAAGTATGGTCATAATATGTGCTTCAGATGTAACAGGGAGTAGCCAATCGTGATAAAGTGAATGTTGCAGATCTCCTCATAATTGCTACTACATCATGTTTTATTCTTCCTTGGCTACTGATGTGGAAAGGACCTTCTTAAACTTCAGTAGGAATATTTTTCAGTCGGTACGTGGGGTACACTGAAAGTTTTGCGTAACTCATTAATAAAAAAATTTACGTGTAATGCTTTTCCAAGTATTCTCCATTACATTTTAAGCACGTTTTCATTCAGTCAAACTATTTTTGAAAACATTACGACCATTGGTCTAAGGGCATGTTTTTCACTTGCTGGTTGAAAGCTATCTTCGGCCTCTTCCGGCCCTGAAAATATCATACTTCTCATCAAATCTTAAATTTTTGGGAAAATAAAGAAATGGCATGGTGCCAGGTCTGGACTAAGTGCGGGATGGGTCACTAGCTTTACCTTTTCAGAAGCCAAAAATTATGACAATCTTTAAATAAAAGAACAACCTTTCTAATGTATTGTAAAGGTTGTTTGTTAGAGAAACCCAGTGTGGTTGTAGAAATATGTGTATTTATGTTGTTTCCATAGTTGTAGTAAAATTTAAAGAGAGCTAATAACTATCATACAATTATCTTTTATATTGACCCGATTCCATGCGTCATCATTATTCGTAAATGCTACTGATAGCTATAAAATGCAGTTGTAAATAATGAATTAAGGCAATACACCACATCTCCCCTGAAAAGTTAACCATTATACCAGAGTAAAAATGGATGACACACGCTGTTGAGTCTTACATTTTTGCTTACGTTGCTTATGTTGTACATTTGTTATTGTAATTTGAACTTTATATAAGTAGTAAAATTAAACAAAACACAATCAATTATAAAACAGTTTTGTGTTATTTTATGAACAATAGGGTATATTATTTTTTAATATTTCAACATTAGGTGATAAATCTATTAAAACTTTTTAGGGACCTAAATAAATATTATCTAATTTATTTCCTATTTGTTTTTTCCAAACAACCAAATCACCTTATTTGTAACTTACAGAATTCATTTTCTTATCATACAATAATTTCCTATTATATTTACTAATTAGCAGATTATTTCTTGCATCTGACAAATCTGTTTGTAATCTATATTTTAATTCTAATGGGTAACTATCATAAATATATTGAGGATCAACTTTGTCTGATTTATGCTAAGATTATTAGGTAAATTGCATAATTTTCCAAATACATACAGTTGTATTAAAGGTAAAACATCAATAACTTAACCAACTACTCCAATTGCTTTTATTGTGACTACATTGCATTGGGAGAAACGCATCGAGACTCCTATGTGTGTTTTCTAGTCCACCTAGGGTCTCATGGTGATATGCTGTGGAGTGTAATTTTTTAATTCATAACAAATTACACACATCTGACATAAGGCTCGACATGAACTCAGTTCCTTGATCGGTTATTTAAGATCTGTTTTGCAACGCCATCTTAGAATAAAATTGTTTACAAATAATCTACAAACCGATTCAGTATCCTTATTAGATAAAGGGTAAGCCTCAACGAATTTCGTTAAATGGTATTGAATAGGTAAAATATATTTATTTATAACTATAATTTATCTACATCTAAGGGCCCGACTATGTCTAAGCTAATTCTTTCAAAACCAGTACCATAACACTACTTAGTAATTTGTGCCAGTACTAGGAGTTGTTGTTATGCACATTGACTTTCTAGTCTGTCTGTTAGTTCGGCTGAAAATAATATTTTAACATCCTATTCACGCCTGCGTGACCGCTAGTGGATAGCAGGTGAAAATCATTTAGGATAACTGCCTTTTCATCCTTGTCATGAACTTTGTGTAAGGTTTTAATTACTAATAATCGTGGCAAGCTTTCTTGCGACGCATTTCTTTCCTTTAATAACTCTATAATTAAATGCGCATTATTTTTGTTTACCATCAGAACAAGTTCTTCAATATTATGTCATTTGCAAAACGTTTCTAAGTCCCTCGCTAGCACACTTAGGTACGGTAGGTAACGATCGGGAGGTTAGGATATATTGCCGAGTCTAATTCTATATAATTCTTTAAAAAAAAACTGACTTCAACAAAAAAGAACTATTCCATAAAAGACTTATATATGGTTTTCTCATGGATGCTATAGATGTCAGAACTGGACCAAATTGAAATGGGACCACATGGGAAGGACCAGCTTTCAAATAAAAAAAGAATCATCAAAATCGGTTCACCCAGTCGAAATTTTTTGTGTGTTTTTTTACAACCAAACTAATGCATCGAAGAGTTGCAGTAGTTCGATTAACCAGACTACAAACCGGACTACTGCGACCAGAGAGTTTAGGATGGCCTGTCCAAGAAGTTGAAGGAATCTCAGAAGTCAAGTCTGTGTTGTCATTATTTGTCTGATCTTTCGTGATTGTGCCCTCGTCATGACTGATACTACGTTTCCTCTCATACCTTCAAATCTGTAATACGTAAAGGAAGGCGACTTAATGCGTCTGCAGCTGCATTATGTTGACCTGAAAGATATTCGCCTTAAAATCATATTCTTCTAATAATAAATTTTTTTCTAATAATAAATATAATTTTGTTAAACGATTCAAAGGATCTGTCATTCCAAATAAATACACTAAAGGTTTGTGGACAGTGATAACCTTGAATTTCTTTGTATATAAATAATGTTTAAAATGCCTAATAGCCCATACTATGGCTAATAATTGTAACTCAATCACAGGATATCGAGTTTCGGCGGGTTTCTAGTTATGACTTCCGTATGCCATTACTAAACTTGTCCGTTACTGTTAGACAGAATGGCGCCCAATCCTATCTTTGAAGCATCTGTATGCAATATAAATTGATTTCCTTGAGAAAAATTAGGTTAGATACGGGTGAATAAAAAATAGAAGCATTCTGTAAATGCTTATTGTAACGTATTGAATGCTGACCATGACCATGATGATGAAATGACCAATTAAAATTTACAATTTTCTTGCATAACTGATTAAGAGGATATGCTATGATAGCGAAATTCTTAATAAAATGTCTATAGTAATTTGCAAATGCAACGCACCTTTTAACTTCGTCTACATTTAATGGTTTTGGGTAATTTTCTAATATTTTGGCTTTAGAAGGATATGGATAAATAACTTCTGACGTGATTTTATGACCTAAATAAACTATTTCTCTGCGTAAAAATTCGCACTTAAGTCGATTTCATTTTAAGTTTACAGTCATCTAAATATATGAAACATTTATCGTTATTTAACCCTGACATTGCAATAGTCATTAATCTGAAAATCCGCTAGGGCTCGTTTTGAGTCCCATTGGACAACGTTTCATCTGATACATCTTATCAGTTGTAAATGTTGTGTATTTACAAGAGTCTTTCTGCAAAGATAACTGATGTATACGATCTAAATTAAATGCAGTGTATTTCCTTTAATTTTCAGCTAATTTAATTTGGTAATAACTTTGTGAAAAATCAAGTTTTGAATAATAAATACTACCTACCGGAAAGAGAATCTAAAATTTCTGTTATATTCGGTAAAGGAAATTTGTCATCGACAATTCTGTTATTTACCTGCTGATAATCTATAACAAGTCAAGAATAGGGCTGGACCACTCGGACGTGGTTTCTTCTATAACATCATTATCGAGCTTTTCTTTTATTTGTCTTTGCACTTCACTACGTAACGCATGAGGGATTCTATAAGGCTTGATGTACACTGGACTGGCAACTTTTTTAAATTTAATATTGTGTTCTAATAAATTAGTTGTACTAAGCTTGTCGTCTGGTAACTGAAACACATCTGAGTACTTAGCACAATTTTTTTCGATTCCATTTGCTCTTCTTCATTTAAACATTTATTGAATTGAGTAAACTAAATAAAGCTTTCGATGCTGATTTCTCAAAGTTGAGAATATCAAAACTACTCGCACTACATATTTCTAAGTCGGATAAGTTTACTTGTAACTCACTATTTGTCGTATTTAAAATTCTAACTGGTATTCCATTTTTAGGTTTAGAAATTAAACCAGCGATAAACACACCTTTACGTACCTATTTCACGAACTAGGGTGACACAATCCTCTTGCTTCCGGTCTGTTCGGACAGTTTCTTATCTTGTAGCGACCGACGTAAGTATCGTATTCGTAAACAAACATCTATCATAATAAATTATGTCCTTCTCTTTTTATAGATACACAATTTTCGTAATTTTCTAAAAATAACGTATTATTTTCATAACTTATTACAGTGTTAAGCTTCTTAAAAAAACTGTAGCCTAGTATTCTATCAGCTCTACAACATAAGTTACAAAAAAACATAAAACTTTTCTGTAAAAATTATACCATTAAATTTGAAATTCAAATAAATATAGCCTTCAGAAATTAAATTACCACTAATTCCCTTAATAGTCAATTTATCAGGAAACATATTATTAATAAACTTAGAATTCGTTTCAGGACACACAAAGTAGCTCCACTATCTACTAGGAGATCTAGGGGGTAAAGACTATATAAAGTATCTACATTATATTTAACTATGCTAGTATTTATTATAACTGGAAATATTACATTCAAATTTAGGAACGAAAAAACTTATTCTCTAAATTATTCGTGTTATCGATAGAGTCAGCAAAATGACTCTGAACGTTTGTCCACAGTGGCACGGTTGTAGCGTCGTGGTTGTGATGTGGTAGAAATATGTATATTTATGTTGTTTCCGTAGTTGCAGTTAAATTAAAAGAGAGCTAATAACTATCATACAATATCTTTTATACCTATTGACCCAATTCCATGCGTCATCATTATTAGTAAATGCTACTGATTGATATAAAATTCAGTTGTAAATAATGAATTAAGGCAACATGCCACACTAAACTATGACCGATTTCTGTCACGTCATTTATATCGTGTGGTTTAAATAAATTACTCAAATTAAAATTTGCAACAAATGTTCTGCATTGATAAAGTTACATATTTTTATTTACAGGCGGTAGTAACTCTAACATTCTTTACACTGCGCGATTCCCGTAAGAATGCAATCTTATCCGGTAGCGCTTGCGACTCTATCCCCTACACCGACACCACGTGGAACAGCAACCAATTCTGCCGAACTAGAAGCGCACCGCACACTTTCGCGGACAACTCGCCATTGCTGACACCGTGCTCCTGTTATCATAATCGTAGTGAGTGTATTCCTAAACAATATTAAACGGTTTACGTTAGTTTCTTGTGACGAATATGACTACATACATAGTTAATGAAAAAGGAGCTTAAGTACAGTGGGAGATCATCTCTTACGTTAATATAATTGTACTTAATTCTGTTGTAGCTATACTTTACCTTCTCATTTCTGTTGCATGAGGTCACAAAAATGTAAAAATTGGTTCGCTTTCTTATGTCAGTATTCATATAGAATCTCGCAGAATTATGAACAAAATTGAATATCCCGTATATGGCTAATACGGTTTTTTTCTCCTGAACAAATAGTGAGGTTTTTCTCTTCAGGACTATGCAGTTCAGTCAGGTAGGTATATTTATACAGTTTAAAACTTGTTCCCAGATTTCACATATGGCAATTCCCCACCAATGCACGTCTGCCTCACACACAGTAAAAGTAACAAAAGTGGTTCAGCTAGTGTTGCAGACGTCATCGCATACGTCCTCAAGTTCGAATTCATCATCAATATGTACACACGCATACGTAGGTTTAGCAATAAGTCTCTCACTGCAACAGCACCAGTCACTACCGACCAGCTTTATCAGAACTACCTCGAAGAAGAAAGTGAAGACAGACATGAATCTGATGAAACTGGTCATGTGACATATAGAAATGGTTCTAAAGATATGGATAATAGTAAAAACCTTAAAACCAAGAGCCGGGATAATCATTGTAATTATTTAGATGAAGCGGTATTTGGCAGTCCAGTTGTTTTAAAGAATGTTAATATGGATAATTTGAAAGTTAAGAAAAACAGCAAAGGGCTAGCTCCTAAGGCTGTTGTATGTGACGAGGAAAGAAATACTACAAACGAAATCATAAAACATAACATTGAGAAGGTTAATTTCTACGAGCAAGATGAATGTTCGTCGTATAAAGATATTTTTGTAAGTATTTTTGCCGTCCAGGTAACATAAAACTATAGATACAAAACATAATAGAAATGTAAGTTTATTTGTGTTAAATCGATCTACAATATAGTTAAGAACAGTTGAGCCTATTTTCAAATATATTCTGATTTAACAACATTTGAAAATTACTTAATAGTTAAAAGTCATCATATAGTTAGGATCAATTTTTTTGCTCGCATGTCTG
Organism: Euplagia quadripunctaria; assembly: GCA_963859945.1. Taxonomy (NCBI): domain Eukaryota; kingdom Metazoa; phylum Arthropoda; class Insecta; order Lepidoptera; family Erebidae; genus Euplagia; species Euplagia quadripunctaria. Next base: position 16,929,067 of record OY982560.1, on the reverse strand, counting down.
AATATTGTAAATCCCATTTCTTAGGAACTCACAAAGAATAAGATTTATAAAATGATGAAGTACGTAATACGAGACTATAAATCATACTCAGTAAATACAGCCATTTATGTCACATGTTTTGATACAGCTTACATAGTTTGTTTAGAGTGGGTACTTACCGTTGATCTAAAGTCCTGTAATTTGTCAAGAGCTGGACACACTTAACTTTAACAATTACGAAGTTACGTTTGGGTATAACTAGAGCATCGACCGTAAACCGATGTTGATTTATTTAAATAACTGCATTAAGTATGTAGACGAAAATATTTATGTCAACATATTTATTTTTGTTGTTGTCATGTCTACGTAAACTATATTCTGCGCTCATATGTTTGTCTAGTTTTTTTTTATCTTAGTCACGTGACATATCATGGTAAATATTTTTTCTTATCAAAGGTGTATTTAAGGATATTCGTCTGATTCTTCGTACGATCCGTTTTGTAATGACATGTCATGACAATGTCTTATTAGCTAAAGACCGAAACCTAAGCAATTGAAATGCCACACGACCTGAGAAACTTTTGTGCACACACAACACGCTCTGAATTACTTTTATTTATGTTGATCTATATTTGCAGGATTGTGACTGTAGAGATGGAGTTACTTACGCAAGAGGCACAGTTACCGTCTCCTCTACAGGCGCATGTGAAGTTTGATACCGAAGCTATCATTACTTTCTAGACATTACATTCTTAAGATATACTAAATAAATTAATATTTTGTTTTATTCTTGATTCTTTGTTTAGTGTGGAAATATACTATTTAGTCAGGATTTAGTTTTTGTGCCTACAACTCATGGCAGGCACCACATCCACGGGCACAATTATTAAGAACTTTGTGTTGACAACAAAGGTAAATATCATCTAGATCAGCGGTTCCCAAAGTGGTCCAGGTGGACCCTCAGGGGTCTACGTTGGCCTTAAAAAATGGGAGTTCACTAGTTGTAAGTGGGGCTTAACGAAAATTTATCTGGTTTCGATAGTAAAGAACAAAAATGTTGGCTTGACTTTTCCTTAACAGTGTAGGCAGATAATTACGTTGATTAAAAAAAATCAGTCAGTCGTAGGACTGCACGTCAGAAGTGAAAACATAACTTCACAATGTATTTGCATATACATACATACACGCACACGTACATGCACACGCACACACACAGACACACACACAGACACACACACACACACACAGACACACATACACACACAGACACACACACACACACAGACACACGCAGGCACGCAGATGCACAGACGCACAGACATAGACACAAACACTCTATTGAATTTCTGTCGGATTCAAACAGATTTTTATTATTTTGCGATTGAATCCGATTAATTTTTTTTAATCGGTTTCAATCCGTTTGAGTGTTCACAGAGTGGGTTCAGCTGCGAGGGATTGAATTTGATTGAATCCGATTCGATATTTTTCGAATCCGAAAAATAATCGAAAAATAAATGAGAGAGATGCGAGCTCCCGCCATGGGTGACACGATATCACCCATGGCGGGAACTTCGATACACCAACACCTGGTGGCGAAAAATTTGAATTATAGATTGCACAAATCGCTTCAACTTGTGATTAACGCAGTTAACAAAATAAGAAGCAATGTGTTGAATACCCGTTTATTTGCACAATTGTGCGACGGAAATGATGAAAATTTCCAACTCACATACACATTGGTGCATATTTAACAAGATTTTACTCACTTTTTAAATCAGTTTTAGAGTTTTTGTAAATTAAAGATCCGTATTTAAAAGAAAACCTGATCAAATTCAAAACTGACATCGCCTATTTGACAGAAAATCACACAGAACTAAGAGATTTGGGCTTTTCCTTACAAAACTGAAGCTAAACATTGATAAAAAAGGAAAAATGTCAAAAAGTTTGGGAACCTCTGATCTAGATTAATTGGTTTTCAAATCCTACTTAAAATAAAAAAAACAATGCAACGTAACCTTTCGTTTAGAGCGAATGCGGTGTCTTTCGCATTTCGGGCAGGGTTGAAGTAAGTCAGAATGGCGAGAAGGGATGGGCGGCCTTGCTGCATTTAGTACTATTATGTATTCTGTGCTTAGTAATAGTTGAGCTATTAAAACAAGCCAACTCTAATAGCTAGTGCCTACTAAATGTGTTCATGTTTTTATCGCTTAACATATCATCTTAACAAACTTCACAAACAATGAACAACAACTTGTACAAATAATGAGTACATTATAGTTACGATGGTAAATATAGTAATTAGAGTTTAATAAAACTAAATAACACGCCACTATCCGCCTCCTGGCTCCAACCTCAGATCAGCTTAAAGTTGTCATTTATAGTATTGTCATCCAAATTACATATACCTATATACAAAGTTTCATACGACAATTAGAAGTAAATTGACTTCAAGATATGTTTGTATAGTTAGCTAAAAGTAAAGTTAATAAATGTGTCAAAAATGAATCGTCTTACAATGTCTTTTTATGTGCGAAATACGTAGAAGTCTGTTAAGTCTTTGAGATGTGACGCTATCAAAAATTACCAAAATTTTTGATATTTACCCACTGTCTGTACTTATTTTCAACGTCATCAAATTATTTGACAAAAAGGCGTGCATTTCAAACAATTATTATTTTAAATCTGAAAACGTAGCTCGTAGTGTAAACTAGCAATTATTGTGAATTCTATATTGACTGACAAGAAGCCAGTCTTATAAAGTAGCGCCTACTGTTTGGAAGCAGCAAAAATATTTTCCGAATTGCGCAGTTCACTAGGATTTGAGAACGTGTAGGATGTACTTCTAGCCAAACTCTAATGGTTTTGCGAATTCCGTGGTTACACTGCTTGCCAAATATGATTTCCTAGTACGAACGACCTCTGCGGACAATTTCGCAACGTTGTCATCGGGAGTCAACCTTGACCAGTGTCCACTCGGAAAATTTGAAAAATCTGAAATAATATTATATGTGTAACTGGTTGTCGCGGTTAAACTAACTGCCATGCACCAGTCTGTTTCAGTTCCATCCAATGAATACTTAGATCAGAACCGGTAATTACGGCATGCCTCTAAACCGGACTTTCAATTCCGAATACATTTATACTAAGAACTCAGAGGCTTACAAGAGGTTTGCTGACATTTTTGTAATCAATGGAATCTTGAAAACTGGGAAATCAACGTTATGCGAAATGTTTATACCTAGTCTGGTACTTTATTGTAAAATTACTTATCAGTATGATTCAATTCCTTTATCAATTAAATAACGCCTTTTAAAATATCCAATACAAATTATATAATCAATTTTAAATTTAAATTTATTGAGTATTTAATAAGTACTGGTGCTCCAAGAATTTTATTTCTTTGTTTATGAACTTAAACTGATTAGATTAGATTTTACAAATATTTAATCTAATCAGTTTAAACTAGCAGTCAAAAAAAAATTTACGTATCTCAGAAATGGCTCGATTTGGATCAAATTTTGATGTTATTAGACAAGGTTTTGCTTTTTAAAATAACCGCCTTTTAATATGTAATATCTTTAATAAGATATTAAAAAGCGGTTATCTGAAAAAAAAAGACGTGTTGTTTTATAACTCACGTAAAAAAAGATATACCTCAAAATATTGTTATAAAATTGATTTAAATCGATTTCTTAAAAATTCCAACGGGCTCATAAACTTAAATGGTTTTTGAATTTTCTAAGCTGGTCCGACTAGATTTATTAATAAAAAATGGCGCATGTTGTAATTAAGGCTAAACAAAAAAAATTTAAAAAGTTTAAAACCAATCTCGATGAAATGTAGAGCACTTTTTAGTATCATCACAAGCTACCATTTCAGAAAGTTTCAGACTTCTACATACGTTCCTTTCAAAGTTATTAAATGTTGAAAAAACGCCTTTTTTTAAATCTGACCTTCATTTGCTGTTAAAGGTAATTTAATGGAGAACAAAAATGTTTTGGGCACATGTGACGAAAAATGTACTGGAAACGAGATATCACACGAAATGTAAAAAAAGTCTTATTATTTCATTAAATTGTTAAAAAAATGTAAAAAAATGACGCCCCACTTGTCCAGACTGCGGGTATCGAAATTCTTAATCAGCGCATTTCTTTACCATTTATCCAAAAATAAAAATGCGTGGAATAGAAATGTCCATTTTTGATCATGAAACAACTAGGTTGACTGGGCTATTAGGCGTCTTTCCTGAAAAAATATCACACAAAAAAAAACGCCAAGCAAAGGTTTTTCGTCCAGGTGCTTAGTCAGTATTAAATTAATTACCAAAAATAAATTTCGTAACAAGCAATTTTATTATAGGTACTCGCTTAAATTTTAATTACAATAAATAGCGCGAGCGCCCCGATGTGGGACGTCAAAAGTGGGACGTTGAATAGATACGCCGACCACAACACCAGGCAATCATACAGTTACAAGATATTGCCAGTATCACATTGCAGTGAATTTCAAATATTTTTACCAAAACAGATCACACTTGACAAAAAAATTCGCACACAGTTTTATGAGCTTATATGTGTTCACAAACTCTGTTACAGGATTGGATACTGATAACAAGGGATGGGGGAATATCAACAAGGGTGCAACCCTCCGAACGTAGGAGAGAGATAGAATATTTTCCTTGTCTGATTCCTATATCTTTTATTCGCTGCTGCCCTGGTATTTCGTGCACTTTGATTAGGTAACAATATGGATTAATATTTCAAAGCTAAAATTGAATGGCAACATATTAAATTTCGGCAATATATTATTAGTCTCTTATATTCCTTGTTTTTATTTTTATTTTGCGTTGTTGTGTACGTTGGCCAGTCGAAATTTTGATAAAGTTGTTTTAATTTTATGGAAAAAGCACCTCAAGTTTTCCCCGATTTTCCCCATTTTCTAGGTAATTTTTTCCTATTTTTTTTCCATAAAACCCTTAATATTTATATACATTATTAACAATACTGGTGACTGGTGATCTTGTTTTTGTATTTAAACGTTATACAGTTTTACTTACAATCGTGAGGCAGCAATTTAACGATTTCATGAGGATTTGAATATATGATATTGTTATCAGCATCAAAGGTCAACCCGAAAATATTTTTTATACTAGCGATTTCAGTCAAAACATGATTACTTTTGTCCGCAACATAAATTCCATTTTTAGCGCAGAAATGCGCTAGGCCTTTATGATTTACTTCAATTGCTCTGAATACTTTAGGACCACTATAAGGAATGGTTGTATTACTATTATTTTTTATCTCGAACAAACCCTCCTTGGTCGTTATAAATATATCGCTTTCTCCATCGATAACAAACTGATATATTTTTTCCTTGATGTGTTCGTGCTCAGTCACGTTCTTCCTTTCGATATCATATACATGAAGATGTTGAGAAGGAAACTCTATGTAATACAACTTTTTTTCATGATAGAAAATATCCCATATGTCTTTGTTTTCAATAATATATTTCACTCCTTCAAATTTTGTTAGATCGGCTTGGTAGACTCCTTCGCTCCCACCGAAATATATTTTCTTACCATGTCTGTCGATGGCTAAAGCGAAGCCGTTTTTTATTCCATGTACTTCTATTGGCATTGTATCTTGTTTCTTGACGTAGGCGATTCCGAATGTGTCTTTTGTATCTTCGCCGACATTGTAGCTGAAGAATAATTGGTGTTCAGGGTCGTATATTGCAAGTTGATACGGTCGATTAATACCATTCATAAGAACCCGTCTTTTATGATGTTTACCATTAACATTTACGCCTTCACATACTAATTTTACTGTGACCTTTGTAGGATCCTCTGTCGTTTTGCCATTTGAAATTGCAATTCCACACAAAATTATGATAAATAATAGTTTCATAATTCCCGTTAGATTGGTCGTCTATTCAGTTGTTGAATACATTCAATACTAATTTAAATCGCTGAAATTTTATACGAATTGATAATTTCTTAGTCATAGCAACACGTTTCAATGAAACGGAATATCTGGCACGATTTAATCAAATGGAAATAAGGTCAAATGAATAGCAATTTAGACGCGTATGAGATGGTATTTTAAATATACCTATTTATTAGTTTGTGGTCTATGTCTATACTACAACTATAATAGTATTATAAAGAGTATTCAAGTGCATGTTTGAATTTTGTGAGATCGTTTGCAAGTGAGGGGTAATTTTTTGGCACCACTGCACTTGTTAGAATCATTTTATCACCTTTTGACGGGCATTAAGTCCTGTAAGTATAACTGGTTGGGAAATTACTAATAAAAAGTTCCCATCGAGTAACAGTGTGACTGGTTGGGTATTTTTTCTTAAAATGTTCCCATCGAGTAACAGTGTGACAGTTGAGGGTGTTACTCGTTGGGAACAAATGCATTATTTCAGATAGACGTAGTTAGTATAAATATTATACATAGTATATAAATTATAAACAGAGCTAAGCCTTGGCGAGCCGCTTGTATGACGATTGTATTTCTATTATGTGTACCTATTATATTGTTCTGTCTTTGTTTTCTTATCAAAACGACCAAAGGAGTTCTTTGTATAGTAGTCACCTGTAAAATCTAATTCAGAAAATGCCGAGTGCTCTTCTACTTTATTGGCTATGAATAGACTCAAAGATAAAGCTGTGATATTACCCTATCATCTGGAGGTACTTGGCATAAAATATATTACACCTTCTTTTATATCAAACAAAAATGGATTCCGATGGCCTCTTAACGACGAAATATACTCTATAAAATAGATCTAAAAATCGCATGGAATTACCCCTTTCACGCTTCATAGAATTCGATGTGGGTGGTTCGAGTGATGTCATAGCTGTATTACCGAACTGAAACTTACATACTCCCTTGCTGAAAAACCAACTGTATTAGTAGATAGCCAAAGCTCAAATTGCTTTGTTGTTAATTAAATTGGATTAACAACGTTTACAATCGTAAACAATTTGTTGGATTTGTGAGATAACCTTGAAGTGCTCTCAGGTTTTATTTTTATCTATTTTAAATAAGCTATGAAAGGTTATGAAAGGTTATTTGAGCTCACTTATGCCTCAGTTGGTATATGAGAAAAGGAGGGAATTCTTCATTCGTCGCTCTTCGTGTAGGTAGGTATATGTTATACCGATTACTCTGACGTTTCTGATTTGATATGATTCCTCCAATGAATGGTAATAAACTTAAAGGTAGGATAGACAACTATTGAACATATTGACATACACTAGACTTGATGACATGTTGAGAGGTTATCAATATAATTATGTACATAATAAAATTGTTTATTGCATATAATCCATAAACTGTAATTTATGTTATTTGGTATTTTTATTTTATTGGTTTTAAAGAAAGCTTACATACTAATATCCCTAATAACAATAATAATAATTGTGCCGATAGTCATATCAGCCCATGGGTTGATAGCGAAGAGCCTCGACCAACACCTTCAGAGGCTCACGTTAGGCTGCTGGATTAAGGGCCTGATGCAGCAGGCGGTCATTCTTAACACGGCACGTATTGTGAGGAGGTTCCTGTCTCTGGAACCCTAACCACCGGTAGCTTGGTCCCTGTACTCGATACCGGTGGAACACTATTTTTTATATTTTTAAATATATATTTTTTTATTTAAAATAATGTATTTAAAAATGTAATTTATATGTTTTATAAATGTTAATAAAGAGAATAATAATTGAAATAATGAATGAAAACGTCATGCGGGCATATTATCGGGCTACAGAGTTGGGAACTAACCTTACTGCGTACCGTGTTCGATTACTGCCTCTGTTTCAGGAGCTTGAACCAGCTGTCAACGTATCAGCACAACGACTCTCGGATCAGGTACGGGCCATACAGCGCTGTCACCTGCTGGATGATACCGTACTTGAGAGGCTACGCTCTGACGTACGGAATAGATTTGTTATCCCTTCTTCATCGCAAGTTGTGGGTTTGGTGACCAATCACACACCACAATTGGCACCGCAATTACATGTTGATGAAATCGTGGATAGTGAAGCTATATCTGTAAGTACCCAATACAACGAAAGGTTAAGAAGCGCCTTGGAGGATGCGATTCTGGAATACCGGTTTGTGAACTACAGTAATAGACCCCATTTATCCCGTTTGCCCATTCATAGACGAAATATAGCGCTGGTGTGTGCCTTGGATTCGTTATTGCCTGACTATTTAGACAATAGCGAAGATCTTAGTGATACACACTTTATTCTCTACTGTGCGGCTGTCGCAGTATGTCGAGTAGCTGGAGTACATTTCTCTGTAAATACCGCTACTACTCGACCCAAGCCTGCTGTGCCAGCCTGGCAGTGCAGAATCGAGCGTCGTATTGCTGAGGCCAGGACACTCATCGGTAAGCTAATCTGCTTTAGATCGGGTAATACGCGGCCGAGAGTGATGCGCTTTGTGAAACAGGCATTCTTGGGGACTGACATTAGTCCTCAACAATATATGTCATGTGTCACAGAGCGCATAGACTTTCTAAAGCAGAAAGTTTATGCATGGGCAAATAGGATTCGAAGATACAAAAAGCGAACAGATCGGTATAATCAGAATCGTATGTTCCAAAGAAATGAGAGGTGGGTTTACAGAAAATGGGAACAATCGGATCCCTGTGTGAGTGACGGGCATATCCCAGATGATGATGTTACAAATGTATTTTGGCGTAACATCTGGTCGGTGCCTGTCACTCATTCAGAAGGTGATTGGATACGAGATGTTGGGCGCTCATGCGAGTCTATACAAGTAATGGAACCAATTTCCATAGCCACAAGTGACGTAAGTTGTGCAGTCCAGTCATTATCAAACTGGAAATCGGCTGGACCAGACGGACTGCACAACTTTTGGCTTAAATGGTTCCGAAGCTCGCATGCGCGTTTGGCATCTCAGTTCCAAGCAGCACTGGACTCCGGCTCGTTACCCCAATTTTTGACAACCACCCTAATTTTTGTAACCCACTTACTCTATAAGTCTGGTAGTGCCATGAATCCCAAAAATTATAGACCAATTACATGCCTACCAACTATGTATAAGCTTCTAACATCTATTCTGAGACTCAAAATTACTACACATTTAAATAAAAATTCGATCATATCTATTTCTCAGAATGGATCTAGAAGCGGGACCCGTGGCACTAAAGAGCTCCTTATCATAGATATGGCCATTAGCCAACAGGTACGTCGTCACCGTAAGAATCTGGCGACATGTTGGATAGACTATAAGAAGGCCTTTGATTCAGTTCCACATACATGGCTTTTGAGAGTGCTAGAGTTGTACAAAATTGATACAACTCTTTGCACTTTTTTGAAGTCATGTATGGGGCAGTGGAGAACGGCACTTCGCTATCCAGGATGCCGGCAGATTGCGGCAAACGATGTACCAATAAAGATCGAGCGGGGTATATTTCAAGGTGATAGTTTGAGTCCCTTGTGGTTCTGCCTAGCTTTGAATCCTCTCAGTACGCTGTTAGAGGGTTCAGGACTAGGCTATAGGTTGCAGAAAGACGATCGAGTTATATCTCACCTTCTGTACATGGACGATTTGAAACTTATTGCCCCCACTAATTTGCAATTGACAGCGTTACTGAAGGTGACTGAAAACTTTAGTAACTCTATCAAGATGGAATTTGGTGTGGACAAGTGTGCAGTCATGCATGTAAAGAAAGGCGTGATAGTAGAATCTGAAGGAGTCGAACTTTCAGATTCAACAAAACTCAGATCTCTGTCTGCCACTGAAAGCTACAAGTATCTAGGTATATCACAGTCATTAGGAATACCTGAATCTCATATGAAACAAGCGCTGCAGGAGCGCTTCTTTGGCCGCCTGAAAAAAGTACTTAAAAGTCTTTTATCAGGGGGTAACAAAATGCGTGCCTGCAACGGTTGTGTCATGCCGGTTCTGATGTATTCCTTTGGTATACTTAGATGGACTCAGACCGAATTAGATGCCCTTGATAGGAGAGTCCGTACACTGCTTACTGCATTACAAATGCAGTACAAATTTGGGGGTCGTGGACTCTTAAACATTAAGACCCTACACAATCGCGAGATATACAACCTTAGAGAATATTTTCTTCATACTGATGTGGGAGTGCATCGTAATGTGGTCACAGTGGACAACGGACTCACTCCGCTCGCTCTGGCTAAAGAGAACTGGCGCAAGCCTGTAGTACTTAGTACTAATGATCGCAGGGAGGTATGGAAGGGCAAAGAACTTCATGGTCGTTTTTATCGGGCCCTCAATGGGCCTGATATAGACTTTAAAGCCTCCACATCTTGGCTACGGTTCGGTGATCTTTTCGGAGAAACCGAAGGTTTTGTCTTTGCAATTATGGACGAAGTTGTTATGACGAATAACTATCGGAAATATATTCTGAAAGATGGTACGGTGGACATCTGTCGGGCATGCCACTGTCCCGGTGAATCTATCAGGCATATTATTTCTGGATGTTCTCGTCTTGCCAACGGGGAATATTTGCATAGACACAATCAAGTGGCCAGGATTGTACAACAACAACTTGCCCTTAAATACAATCTTGTGAATTCAGAGGTGCCATATTACAGGTATGTGCCCGACCCAGTTCTCGAAAATGGTCGTGCCACATTGTATTGGGATCGATCTATCATCACTGACAGAACTATTGTTGCCAATAAGCCTGATATAGTGGTGATGGACCGATTAGAGCGCCGCGCAATGATTATCGATATCGCTGTTCCTCATGACGGGAACCTCGTGAAAGTTGAAAAAGAAAAACAATTAAAATATTTGGATTTGCCTCACGAGGTTGTCGATATGTGGGATGTTGATTCGGCGATCATTGTTCCGATTGTCATATCTGCTCATGGATTAATAGCCAAGAGCCTCGATCAACACCTTAAGAGGCTCGCGTTAGACGGCTGGATCAAGGGACTGATGCAGAAAGCAGTTCTCCTCGACACGGCCCGTATGGTGAGGAGGTTCCTGTCTTTGGAGCCCTAACCACCGGTGTCTTGGTCCCTGTACCCGATGTCGGTGGTCTACTATTTTTTATATTTTTAAATATATATTTTGTTTTATACATATTTAAAAATGTAATTTATAAGTTTCAAGTTCAATAAAGAGAAAGAATAATAATTATAAGAAGTACATAATATATAAAAACAATTACCTGTTCCTGTGAAGTTCCTGAGAAAAAGGGTCTTGACAGACAGACAGACCCACGGACGGACGGACAACAAAGTGATCCTATAGGGTTCCGTTTTTTCCTTTCGAGGTACGGAACCCTAAAAAGAGAAAAATAAAAAAATAAAAATTTAAATATACAACCATCGTCATGACCAAAGTATTCCTGGCTAAGAATTAGTTTAATTCTTCTTGGGCTAGTGCAAAACAGATCAAATGTGAAGGTAAACTATTAAAAGTTATAACACTGCGAATGCAAAAGGCGTTATTGCTATAAGGCTTTGTATCCGCATTTAGACTCATAGGCGGTCTATTATGCGTTCAGATAGGCTGACTAGTTGAGCCAGCCTAGCTCCTTCCAGAAGCACAGAAGCCTCCTGGGGCTTTCAATGCAAAAGGCATTGCGCCTGTAGGTAATTAGTAGTCGCGAATGTAGCATTCAAGAGTAGACGTCTTCTTAGGTTGTTTTGCTTAGTTCAGAAGAGAATTTTGCTTACTAATTTAGAACAGTCAATTGTACTATTTGCAATATTTGCTAAGAATCAGATATCACTAATGTTACGTCTTAATTCCAACGGCAAGAAGTGGTATCGCAATACAACGGTGATCACGAAGATGTTACTTGGCATTTTGCAATTTGCTGCAATATATCGACCAGGCCTTTAATTTTATACCTACCTAAGTATCTAGATACCTCGTTATGTTATATACGACCTTCTTAGACAATTACAGCCCGATTTAACTTTTAAACTAAACAGTTTAAACTAAATTTATTTCCTAAATATTAAAGTTTGTGAGTAAAGGACACGGTAGGACATATCAAATGGGGGGATATGGGGCTGAACGAGTGAGCTTTCATGACGACTGTTCAGTGTCCCTTTTTTTGTGCGTGTGGAAACCCCCTCGGGCTATCACCCCACCGGGGTTTTCGGTGGGGCGGTGTGTCGGAATCGAACCGACTAAAACGACACGGTGTGCCGTACTGTGCCGAAGATAAATAATGTGAGTAGTTCTTTACCTATAAATTTAGAATGGATTGAAAGAAGCGAGATTTATTGATTTATTTATTAGGATTCCTAACGGAGAATACACATTAGTTCATTTACATACAGTTTTCTTTTATCTTGAGCTTCTACAATAAAAGACGATCGAAAGAGATAACATAATGCAGTCTAAATAAAAATAATCGAACATACTAACTTTAATAATGATACTAAAAAATATAAAATCAGTGCAGTAAATAAAGTGAAAATGTCGAAACAAAACAATAAAATCAGCCAAAAAGATACAGTCAAGCAAGATATATAAAATAGTAACGTCAATTTTATGGGGACGTAGGTAAGACGGATTATATGGACGAAAATAGGCTGAGGTCGCAGAAGCCTGTTCAAATCAACAAGGCTTCTGGGCACGTGAGATGTTAAAATAAATCTAATTATTTAGTCACGAAGCACAAAAAATACGACACTAGCTTTTCAATGTTATAAGAACTGGTGATTCTACGCTTGTAATAAGATTAACACTTTAGTGACAATTTGTTCGCTTTGTAGCAGTTAACGCGCCACGCACTGTCTGTTATTCAAGTAGTGAAATAAATATATTCGTTACTGAAATAGTCAACTTGTATGACCGTACTACCACAACGCTTCTATCGTAGCTAATCCTATATTTATAACCTAACTGCTTTGAAATGTTAGTGAAAAAACATTACAACTTTACACAATTCGAGAAATATGTCATAGATCTTCGCAATTTTTGTTTTGCCCGTAACGTACGTAAGTAAGTAGTAAGTAATAAGTTTTTACAGAATGTTACCACAAAATTTTGCACCATGGTATACAAGTTAAAACCGCGTGGACTTACCCTTTTTCAGCTTAATAACGTTCAGTATGGCTGGCTCCAGTGACGTCACAGCTGTGCTGCCTAATCACACCCATCAGAAATTTGTTTAAACACTTCTTAAAGTGAGCCTTATTTGTTGCACAACAAAGTTTGATATCGGATATCGGTTAGTACGATTTGTCGGTAAAGCAGCGGTGTGTTTAATTGGATCAACAATGTTTATTTATTGGATTTCATTAGTTGACCTTGCCGTGTGTTGGAACACATTGGATCTTAGTACGGTAGCCTTGTTTATTAAGCTTATGAAAGGTGAACATTCGGGTGCTTCCAAAGGTATAAAATCACCTAAAATTTTATAGGGGGTGGGGTCAAATGTATTCCGTTTGGTCTTGATCGCTTGGAACAGATCTAACTCTGGCGGCGGATATGTGCGGTGAATGGCCATGGGAGTGAGAGCAAGTGGTGTATGATCCCCATGACATGTCTGGATAGTTTTCCTTTTCGTGGTTGTGGCCTGTTTTTGATCTTGTTCCCTATGAAACAGAGATATCTGAAACATCCAGTCACAATTCCATCCTTTCATACCTACTGAATCTTGTTTTTCCTCTTTAAACCTAGCGGGTAGTCTGTGGTTGATACTTAAAAAGCAAACCAAAGCTACACCCCGGGTGAATAGTCCAGGTATTGCGACGGAGGATCAACCGGCAGCTCCTCAGGTGGGTAACCTGAGTGCAGCGCTATCTAGCTCATCGGCAGCCTCTATTCCTTCAATGCATACATTCATACCTACAGATTCCACTCAAGATGAACGCTGCTGGAACCTTATTTGCTTAAAGACGAGGACCTTGAAGAAACCGAACCCGTCAAATCAAATCCGTAAGGTCAAGCGGGCGAAAGCTCGACCGGAACAAAGATGAAACGCGGTCTCTGGCATCAGAAGGCGGTAAGCCGCTTGTAGCTGACGAAGGGTCCGTAAGGTCCCACCAGTGACGCGCTGACCCACAGCAAAGACAATCTAGCTGACTAGGTGAACGGAAAGCTACTCCTACGAGGGTGTCATCTGTCATCTGCTGCCACGACGCCTGTTGTAACCAGCACATCCACACAGCCCGGCCGCCCTAGACGGGGCAAAGAATTAGGTTTTATTTATTATAATCGATACGAGAGGCTCTAGGTACTACTGCATTTCGGCGCTGATTGCGGATGTGCTAGTCTGGATAGAACACAACATTAATAATCACTTACCTACACTTCTGGCCGTAATTGAAACCAGTCCTGACTGAACTTAATTGACTGACCGAAAATAAAAATACTTCTTAAAAAAAGTAATTTCCAGCCTTTTAATACACGCCATAAACATTAATTTGTTGTACCTGCCTCTAGGCTTCAACAACTTAAGAATTGTTTCGAGGTATTGACCTCGAAACCATTCTTAAGTGTGCGATTTTATAATAAAATCTCAAATAATATACAAATTTTAAATCTGAAAAAATTTAAGTCCTCAGTAAAACGGAAACTATGGCTGAACGGCTATGATTACATACTCAAAAGTGGATTTTGTGGAAGATTAAAACATTTCAAATTCAAAGGTTCAAATACTTAATAGAAATGTTATGTGAGCTGATATGTTTCTCATCTTACCTCGTATATTTTTCTTTTTTTTACTTTAATTTTATCTTCTTTAGTTTTAATCCCTATTTTCATAGCTTGATTTTAGTTTACTTACTTGGAATCTTAATTAACATACTTAATAACTCACAACAAAACAGTGCTGTAAAACATTTTACAAAATATTGTGAAACTATCCAATGATTTAAAAGAATGGGCGTGAGTTTGTTTGCCTGATTTCTTCTCACAAGACTCAACTATTTCGAAACGGGCGGTTATAGATCGACACTGCCAGATAGCGATCTTAATTATCTGCAACACGGTATTATTTATTATTTATTGTTATAAAATATATTATCTAGATTTGTCTGAAATTATCTGTATCAAAAATAATAAATGAATCATTAAAAATTTACAATAAAAGACGTTGTTTGAGTTACTACCTACACAAGGAACAGTTTTGTTTCTAATTGCCCAAAATAAAGGCTAACTCAAATATTTATTGTCATTATAATTTTACTTTTAACGAAGCAACCTATTGTTGGGGTGACGTTGTGTGTTGATCTATATTTCAAGCAATTTTACACACAATACACACAGCAATAGACTGAGCAATGACGGTTCATCTGCACGAAGTCCATCCATCTTTCGTTTGGTTGTCTTCTACTCTGTTAGCCCTCAACTTCCATACATAAAACCCTCTTCGCCATATTTTGGTCATGCGTTTGCATCACTTGTACTAACCACGACTTACTAGTTGTAATAAGTAGTAGTAATGCTGGGAAAAGCCCAATAGTAATAGACCATTCAGAAGAAGAAACAACTTGACTAAAATATTTTTCTTACTTGTTCTAATGAACACCGTTGGTTTTAGTCTGTATACATTGCGGTATCCTACTACTTCACTGTTCACCGTATGTATCCCCGCTGGGGCGATGATCCTATTGTTTCCGCAGGACATAGAAAACTCTGATACTTTACTGTTTGTTACTTCTTTCGTATGCCACAATTCAATGAAGGATGTCAAAATAAAACAGTAAATTATTATTTCAATGTATTCTTTAAGAATGTAGTTATTTAATTATTAGGTAATTTTTAATATAAATCTTTGGTATAAATAACGAATATTACATAATAGTAATAGATAATAGGTACAGTTTCGGTAAAATGAAAATATATTGCAATTGATGGTAAAAACAAAATAACAAACAGGTTTCACAGGAGGCTTAAACATTTACATGCATTGTTGGCACCTATTTATTGAAATAATTATATCCTCACATAAATATCTCCTTACTAAATGATTACATTGAATATTGAAGACGTCAACTCACTATATTTCAGTTAAAAGCCGCCTATGAAAGTTACGGTAAAGAAAACAAGTGTGTGTTGTGTTGTGTGTGTAAATAAACATTGAAGATTGTGTTTGTAGACGAACTGAAGCAAAATTAAGTTTACTTTTCTTTTTTTACAATTTTTAAATTTAAATATTAAAAGTAGAGATACTTTTAGCCCTCTAAAATTGTCACTTGTATGTATGTTCAAGTGACAGGTAACGTAGGATAACTATTTCATATACAAGTAGTTTGTGTAATCTATAAGATATATATCTATAATTTTGAAAAGAAGACACTTTACAATATTCGAGGGTACTCGTTATATTTTTTACAACGGAAGCACCACACGCACTGTACCTATATCAAATTGTGTACGTAACCTACTTATTATTTTCAAATAACAAGGACGGATATCAAACGAACCACAAAGTAGGTTATGTCTGGGACATAAAATGACCAAGAGCTCACCAATGGCTCACCAGTCGAGACAAGGACGAACGAGATGGAACCGGTTTAATGTTCAGAGTCAATATCCACTTTGAGAGTTTCCGAGAGACGACTCATAAAACACAGACAATAACATTTTCAATGCCGTGACTGCAAAAAGGTATGGTGCACTCAGCAACGCAGTTGACTAATTACAATGCATTTGATATAGAGATGATTTTAAAAGTCTGAAAGGTCGAAATTTAAATAATAAATCAAATCCCAAAACGTCGTATGTTACACATTATTTATACAATTTATTACTGGCGCTCAAGTTTAATTCCTTATCTCGTCATGCCGTTTTCGACAGTTATTTTATAACGTTATTTTTAGTGTGCGTGACACTGACCATAAACTAAAATATATGACACTGACTGTTGGTGATGTCATTTTGTCAGATTGTCGGATTAAATAATAGAATATTGTATTTTATAAATAGAATTAATTGTCTCTAGAGATTTAGTAGAGTTGAAGTTACGACAGGCCTATCGTGTAGGCTAGTAGAACCATGATGATCGACGATACGATGCTTACAACAGGCTTGTCTGCACTATTTCCGCATACCATTCTTCTCGAAGCTATCGATAACTTTTTATTTTGCAACATGGAATGTACGGAGTCCAGCTCCCATCTTTCCATTACACCAGGTTCCCGGGAAAACAGGACAGAGTATAACTGCGCTGACCGGCCGCTAATCCCTTCTTGACAGAAATTGAGAACCAGATGGTCGTTAACTGCTTTCAGGACTTGTATGGTGCCGCTGAATTGTTTATATTTAGGCAAGGTCGTCAACGTTCCTGGAATGCAGCAAATAATTTTATTAGACATTAATGTTTATATTTAACCAATGAAAAATACAATCTTTGGCAATGTGCTGCATTAAACAAAGTGGTTCGTCTTTAAGATGAGCATTCAACGGAAGGGCTATTCCATTCCGTCGGTATTATTTTTATTATTTTTTCAGGATATTTAAGGGTATATAAGAACAAACATTCTATATTGACAACAGCTCTATGCGATTTTTTAAATTAAGAAGTACCTAAACATTTAGATTATCATAATTAAACACTTAAAATTGATAAAAGAAGAGTATCCAAAAATAATTTAAGCTGAGGAAGATTGTCGGAAAAGATAACTTTGTTTTTTGAAAGCTCAATGCGTATTATAAATTGTTTTTAAACTTTCGCGACTGATACATATTAGATGTGTAACTCGAAACTTAATCTCGATAATATTTATAAGGTACATACAATATCTTTTTGGTTACCCGACGTTTCGATCGAATTGCACCGATCGTGGTCACGGGTGAACTGGTGAGAGCTCAATATTTGTACTTGTATTGTACTGTACAGTACTGTCTATTGTACCTTATATATATTATCGTAATTAAGTCCCGAGTTACACATCTAATGCGTATTATAAAACCATCTTAAGTGGATACCACAACATTGATAGGAAAAAGAGTTTGGTTTTGTTTTTGTAGATGACATCCACCTCTATCTTATTAGATTAGGTTTGCAATTGTGTGATTACAGGACATCTACCAACACCACCACTCCAACAGACCTGGTAAATTAATTGGAATTTTAACAGAAATATGATAATGTTTCGTAAATGACTTGATTTCCCTGATAACACTATATATTCTCACCATTTTTTTTTTGTCCAACAATTCGAACTTACCTGCTTTCTGTTTGAGTTAAAGAAAAGTAATATAAAAAATTAAAGCCATCGCAAAATATCTCGCCTAAGTAATCGCTCGTGATATCCGAAATACATGAAAGAAGGACTATCATGAAGGCTAACTAGCTGTCCGAGAACTCTATTCGTATGGGTTATAGGATGCTATTATCGCGTTATGACTAAGAACTGTATCTAGACAAAAATAATAGACTGAGATGACATCAAATTTGTTCAAAGGTTACGATAACTAACAGACGGATCAACAATGATCATCATCTTCCTGCTCTTTTCCCAATTTATATTGGGGTCGGCGAAATGTGTGACATTGCAAAGGGTTTTGAATGGTTTATTTCATGACTGGCCGCCTGGGAATGGAAGGAAGAAGGTAAATTTGTACAAGGAAAAATGGGTAGGGAGAGGAACCTAGAGTAAGGGATACCGCAAGTCTCAAATGGGGGAAAGGACTGAGACTGCAGGAAGCTGACAGAGGCCGGGGTCGCGTGCCCGAATGTCCTGTATTTCTTGTGACTGGAGAGGCTATTAGGACAGAAACAATGATGGTATATACATAAAGACTTACCGTTTTGTCCATCGAAAACCTGCCAGTAACCAGAGGAATCGTTCTTGAAGTAAAGCGAGTACTCGATGGTCCTGCCTGCTTCATCCCACAGCAGACGCAAGTGTCTGTACTCCTGTCGGAACTTTGCGTTGATGTGCTGGACGTGGAAGAGCTGATTCTCTGTAGACGGCTAAAAGCAAAGGTAAAGGGTCTCTCAGAATATAGAAATTACTCTTGGTACCTTCTTTTTTTTCCATATAACTACATTAATAGACGCGCAGACATAGGCATTCAAATAGCTAGGTTCTTATATAGTTTTGGGTACTTATATTACGCAATATCTTCTCCGTGTGTAAAGTTTTGAGAGCTTTTAATGTTTTCTTTTCACTTTCTTTCCATTCTTAAAGTTGAACTTTAAGAAGGAAATAAGTAACTTTTATTGGCAGCAGTTAGGTACACTTAAGTCATTGGTTATTTTTCTAATCTACAGTGTAACATAACTTAACTATACTATATATGTACAATCGATTCGTACAATCGATGTGCTAATACTGCACCTCGTAATTTTGCAAAGCTTAGCAACGGTCAGGAAATGTATAAAATAAGAGGGACGTTTAAATTTAATCCTATCATTATCATTCTAATTTCTCAATTACTGTAAAATGTTCTATCTTTTCAACTGTACCTGTGGTGGTTTATTTGCAACTCTAAATCGTTGTAATGTAATTGGACTCGACTTTTTTAGTCAACCGTCAATAGTATAAAGCAAGCTTTCCAGTAATTGTAATAGGAATTGTTTCTATTACTTTATGAACTATGTAAATAAATAATTTAATTATTATTGACGAAATAAAACCAATCCTAATACAATTCAGCTCATTACGAGGGGTTACAAGTTCATTTAACAACTTACTCAATAAAGGAAATTTCACCTTATGGTGGAGTCGTCATTATCTATTGGATCCATTCATCATCTTCTAAGTAATTTTAGTAATTTAATTAAAAATAAAATGACATAACATCTATGTAATGAATAAGATTTCAATGAGATCCTTTTTAACCGACAAAAAAAAGGAGTACACTGGGAGAACCGTTTGTAATTTTTTTTTATGTATGCGCAGCCCTCACTCGGTTATTTATGAACCAATTTTGATGATTCTTCTTTTTGTTAGATATACCTCAAAAAATGTCGCATATCAAGGAAGTCAGGATCTAATAATGGGATCCTGATAAAATTAAGAGAAACCCTCGAAAATTGCAGGAACGAATAGTGTTTCTGTTTACTTTTCACAACTTTTCAACTTATACAGGTATTTGCGTAATCATAACACTATGAAGCTGAGCTGATGATGGAAACCATACCTTTCTTAAACAATCAAAAGTTAGATATAAAAACTAGAGTTTTAGTGACAGAAACCACTTAATATGCTTTGAAGAGAAGACGATAGCGTTTTAAAGTATTTAGTATTAAATATATTAAAAGATACTCAAAACTCAAGACTTAATAGGTTTATTTATTTTTTGCTTTTTAGTTCTTTTCGTCAGCTAAATTTTTTGTTAAAAAGTTTTTTTTTGCTTATTTTAATGGCGGTATACAGAATATAGACGTGTTATATGTTTTATAAACTGGACTAGAATTGGATTTTCAAGATCTTTTGATTAATTTACTCATACATTACTCATAGTTATCTAGACACTTTAAGAATAAGAAGAAGATTAAATAGGTCATGAAGATTGACCTTTGTTGCCGTTTTGTATGCGTCAGCCGTGGGACGAGTACCGCACAGGTCACATTAATTGCTTCTACTATGTTTAAATTTGACAATTACTCGTAGAAGTACTACGTTTTATCCCAATTAGGTGGTAGCAGTTATGTCGAGACGTTTAATTGGCATATTGTCGTTTGTATGAGTCAGATGAGACATTATTACATTGATTACATACTCGTACACGTATCATTGATACAATCGTATAATTTTGGGGTTTCAGACAATTGAAGGTTGGGTTGAACAACATGATAAAATTCCTAGTATTTTTTTGTGAATAACATTAGCTGGTAATAACAGTAGATTCTGGATGTAGCAAACAATACGTGACCAGACATTTAAAAGAGAAAATCTTATAATACTATCAAAATCTCATCATGGTCATGTTTTTTCCTAATAAATCTGTTATCCTAACTATTACGGAGGGGAAATATGATAGTGATGGAATAAGAGCTGGGAAATAGATGACTAAGCCTTGTATAAATATAGTATCGAGTCATAGAAGAAAAATGTATTCATTATGTGAGTTATTCTCATCCATCTACTTACATTTGGCTTTTGTACTGTTATATAACAAGTCAACTAAAACCTAAAGTAAACAACTGTTTTAAATGGCGATATAAATAAGGTGATGTGGGCACTAGAAAGGTTTCAAATTTTATAAAATAAATAATTGCATTCAAAAACATTTCTTTCTGTTGTTCGCTTCTTCTCTTGTGTTCGACTTACTTCTATTCGTGATAAATATACTACTATAACTTTTTGATTAATTAACTGTCATTCTATAGATTAAAATACATGTAGCATGGTTGCTTTGGGATGCTACGAAGATATAACAGATATCACATATATATGTACTCGTATATCCCACGTGGAGTGAATAAATAATATATAGGTAAATAAAAATGAATCAAAGAATATAAATAATTGAAATCTACATAACTTGAGCGTATGCAACACTCTTAAAATCTGAAATGTGTCACGGCTAGAAGGCAAACTCTACAATGAAGTGTTAAAGTTTAGAATGTATTTGCAGGTAATAGGTTCAAGCAGCTGGCAATCGGAAACCGCGTATGCGAGGGTAGGAAGCCGCTTCAATCAACCGGATAGAGTATTGAGGTCGATGCCATTCCGGAACCATCTCCCTACAGTTACGCTATGCAAAATGATACATACACCTAATGTCGCCGAACCGACGCTGCACAAGGCAGGATGATATTGCAACATCCTAGAAATTAATGGGCGAAGTTTATACAAGGTGTTACGAAAAATCGAGATTTTGAATATCACCGCCAAGGATGTACGAAAATGTCCGCATAAAAAAATAAAATTAAAACTGATTTTGAAATCTTTTTTATCTATTTTTAGGCTAACTTTACATTTTTCATTTAAACACAATGCTCCTAAAATATAACCGTTGTTTTAGTTGATTTGATTTACTTTTGTTAAGTCATTTTATTAGGGACAGGTTTTCTAAATTTTCCCTTGTTTCGTAAATTTTTTATTTTATTTTAATGGTTTTTAGGATACATGTGTATGTGTGCACCCACGACATGTCGTATTTTTAATATTTCTTGACGAAACTCATTCGCAATCTATACTGTTTTAGATCTTTTTTTAGCTATCGAATTTTAAACACTGAGGTTAGTGTATTTCAAATGAAAGGATCTACCCATTTCAGAGACGATAAAAGTCAAGGACACATTTAATTAAATACGATTTGTTCATTATTTCACAATCACTTTTTAATTTCTTGAAAAGTTTATAAACGGTTTCAGTCAAGTGTTCTTATCTTTTAGTGCGGAAAATTGTGATTGTAAAACATAAACGTATAGCCCTGATAGACGCCAGAACTTCCTGCCACTATAACAACAGTTAGAATAAGATCATTTTGTTATAACCTTTATCGATAGATATAAAAACCAAACAATATGCTTATTGAACTGAGTGAACTGCCATCTCAAGGTACCGATTTTCGGCACAATATGAATCATCATCATCAGAGTTGTAGAATGGTTAATTATATATTGAACAGAAACTGCAATTTAAGCATTGTATGAAATGTTGAAGAAAAACTCCTAAAAAACTCCATCATCCGTTGCATGTCACTTTAGAGTTTTTAAAACCATTTATACGAAATATAATCTCGTATAATTATGTCTATGTGGTCGAATTCCTGGTATTACTCAGTAGGAGTTACTAGGTGTCCGTCTACAGACAGTAAAAGTCCAGATTTATGAATTTTGTACTAAAACAATTTTCCAAAAAGAAGCGAGAAGATGCTCCAAGATAACATAACGGGAATATTATTATAAGGTACTACTGAGTAATTAAGGCAAAGGCTTACCTTCTTATCGGGT
This sequence comes from Euplagia quadripunctaria, assembly GCA_963859945.1. Taxonomy (NCBI): domain Eukaryota; kingdom Metazoa; phylum Arthropoda; class Insecta; order Lepidoptera; family Erebidae; genus Euplagia; species Euplagia quadripunctaria. The sequence continues at coordinate 16,906,237 of OY982560.1, read as the reverse complement.
AATAGGTTATCGGATAATGAAAACATGATCTAAACCCAAGAGGGTTATCACTTTAGGTATGTACTTCGGAAAGCTAATGGCACTATAACTTCACACATCTCACACACTTCCGTCTGATCCCAAACTAGGCAGAACCTGTACTATGGTAACCAGACTGCTGTTATATGTAAAGTATATGTTGGTAAAAGACTTTTTAGGATGAACTTCACCTTATTATTCCGTTTGGTCATTGTTAACTATATTTGCCAATCTCGAAATTATAGCAGTTTGGAAACTAGTATTCCAAATACTGACCGTTAAATCGAATTGGGCCAATGTGAATTCTGATATGTATTTATTAATATTTAAATATAGGTACAACAGGTAGTAAGTGCAAATATTACACTATATCGTCTTTAAAAGCTTCTAGGTATTTTCAGTCTTACAACATTATTATTAAGTACAATATATCTAAGCAAATGTAGAACACTACACAGAAACACTGCCCAACGAAAACAATAAAATTTGCTCAATTGAAGAAGTTACACAATACAATCAACTCGGATACTTATTGCTATGACGAGAACAGATGCACTAGATAACAACAAGAGGCCAGGAAAAAGTGGTGCAATCTTTTTTGTATTTATTTGTATTTTAATGTTGTATTATACAGGTATGTATTTGTCATATCAAAAACCAGAACTCATACCGTCCAAAACAATAATAATGTACGACTTATGACATAACAATAATATCATTAATTTTTAAATTAATTGTACTAGTAGGGAACACCCAAATTTTGCAATAATGGACGATCGATCGTTTGATCCGTATACAGCGACTTATTAAAACATATCAGTCATAATCTATTTGTAGAATACTTCAAGGAACAAAATCATGAAACTATTTTAGTTTTGCAACTAAATCTATTCGAAAAGTAATAGTCCTACCCCGAATGTCGTACTGGGGAACTGTCCCTCCTCCCAGATAGTAACTTTGGGGCAGCTGCGATACTCATTAACACCCTCGTTTGACAGGTGCATGTAAAGTTCCAGCACTTTCCACTTGCCATACACTTTCTTAATGTCCATCCTGTCGTACAAATGTCCCCGTACACACGAAACAGTTTCATTTCCATCGCTCTTTTCAGTTCCATTTGTCTCAGAGCCGCTATCGTAAATTATGAAGTTCTCGTATGCCATTGAAGAGGCAACGAAAAAAAAGATAGAGACTCTATAAAAGTATTCCATTATTTAACACAATTGTTGCTTATTCACATAACGAACACGTCACACGTACTCCGATTATAGAAGATGATGTTTTAATAATTGAACTTATTATTATCCCGAGTGCGATTGTAAATTCGAAAAATATGCGCGCGGCAATATTGCGCTTCTAAAAGGTCGCAGCCAAACTGAGAGAAGCGGCGCGCGCGCCTGACTCACGCGCCTTGATGTTATCACAGTTGACCTGAAGCTTTTATACGTACGTAAAGACCTGGCCTTACGGCTATAGGTGATCCGCGTTATAATCTAATTCTCATCAATCGTTATTTCGGGTTTCGACTTACTAAATATTTTGAAGGGTAAGTAGCAATGATCGAATCGAATTCTAGGTTCATAGGGTGGCTTAGCCGGTTTGCTGGCCGCCTTTGCTTTGAGACCAATGCATTCTCTTTATTTTTACTGTTATTGCTTATTCTTATTTGAAGACATCAATACACATAGGACAAGAATTCACCAATAATTAACCTTGTTGACTTTTATTGTTAATTTGATTGGTCTATCATTCGTTTTAGTAAAAGTAGGTATTAGTGGGATGAATACAATCTGTTTATTTTATAGCCATTTATTAAAAAAAAAGCCAAATGTTTGTTTGTCCGAAAAAACATTACGCAATTTCAAATTTATAGTATTATAATGATCGTATAGCCTCGTCAGTGGGCCTCCGAAAATCAAACAGCACACTAGTCTTAAATAACGAAAAATTTATCGCGTACATGTTTTTTGCACCTTGAAAATTTACAGTTGTTGATCGTTTGGTAAGTATATATTCTTATAAGTAGGTACTGTGTACTAGAGATGAGTTACATTTGTTCTATTATTATTTAAATAATTGAAAACTTTGATATTATATAATTAAATGTGCTGGCCGGATAATTAGATAGAACATTAGGCAGTCATCTGATTCCCGGCCGGTACCTATGCCGAAACCCAAAAGATAGTTTATTTATTTTAATCCAAAATATTGTATGTAAAACACTTTTTTAAATTCAAAAAAGAAATGTATAAAATTTCAAATTTCAATGCTGTTATCACATATCAACATATCACATCACATGATAACAACGATTATTTTGCTACAAGCTCTTTTTAATTGTTGGACGGCCGACTATATAGGAGTTTTATGTGCTACTGATAAATGATAAATGAATTTATTTTACACTAGCGACCCGCCCCGGCTTCGCACGGGTGCAATGATGATACTAAATATACTACAGATTGTCTTTATATACAATGTTCACAGCTTTTTTGTCATTAGACAATACAAACATGTTTTCTTCAGAGGTTACTCTTGAAAGAGCGACATATAACCCTCTGGCCGGTACCGCGCCGCAACCGCTATGTCCCTGCATTTTAAATCTGTAATATCTTCGAAAATATTCATTGAAATTACATGCTGTAAAGGGCCATTTTGATCTATATTAAATGCACAATGTATTTTAGGTACTGAATTTGATAAGGATTAATGCTGTATTGCTTAAAATCGCTTCGTAAATAAGCCATTATTTCTCGTAAAAAGTAAAGGATAAAAAATGGTTATTATGGGTTATCCCTAAGAGATAGACATATACCATCACTGACTTTTTTGTAGACCTTTTTAAGGTGTACAATACTGTGGTACATTATTTTGATCTATCTTGTAGGGTTCAGCCAGCGTTTGCAATGTAAACGCAAAAAAATGTGTTTATTCACGACATCACATTAGAAACCTCTAAAGTTATCAGTATTTCTCTACTATATTATGCATGTATTATACATATAAACCTTCCTCTTGAATCACTCTATCCATTAAAAAAAACCGCATCAAATTCCGTTTTGTAGTTTTAAAAATCTAAGCATACATAGGGACAGACGGACAGCAGGAAGCGACTTTGTTTTAAACTATGTAGTGAAGCACATCTTTTGGCCAGTGATAAGATATTCACCTGAATCATATATATTATTTATGTATTTGAATCGAAATTAACTGTTAAACATAATAAAGATCTAAACTCACTTCGGGAAAGCTGGTTTTGTTAACTAGGCATAAAATTTTATAAGTTGAATAATGGCAAAACAGATACATCAAAGTGAGTTGTCGCCAATTTCTATAAAACGGCCGAATATAATTTAATTTCGTAAATATCTCTCTAATGTTTTATTAATGTTAATAAATGTTTTACTATCAGATAGAAAAATATCGGCAAGAAGCTGTCGAAAAATTCTACAACAAACTGTAGCTGATTTTTGGACTTGGGAGATCACCGAATGTTATTAATGATGAATTTTAGTTTTTGATTCTCTTTATTTTTACTGTTATTGCTTATTCTTATTTGAAGACATCAAGACACACAATACAAGAATTCGTATATCATATAATTAACCTTGTTGACTTTTATTATTAATTAGATTGGTTCATCATTCGTTTTATTAGTAGGTATTAGTGGGCTGAACTGTTGGTTTAAAGGTTAGTGACCCTGACTGCTGAGTCAGAGGTCGTGGGTTCGATTCCCACCTAGGACAATTTTTTTCTGTGTCTGCGTGTAATTTATCTTTAATATGTATGTGTTTGGAAATATATAAGTATGTTTATCAGCATTCTGGTTACCGTAGTACAGGCTCTATTTAGTTTGGGATCAGACGGCCGTGTGTGAGATTTGTGAAGTTATTATTATTATTATTTGTACTTAATTTGGAAACACAAGTATCAAAGCTATGTAATCTGTCACACCCGAAAATATTTAAATTGCTGATATGCGAAAAAGCCTGTTGTGGTAAATGCCAGAATCTCTTTTATGTAAGTAATCCAATTCGCTTAATTAGCCGAAAATATGCGAAATAGGCTACCCTACTTACATTCTCACCAAAAAACTTTTGGAAAGTTAGTCGCAGGAACTGCAAATTATGATTTTAAAAACATTTTGTAGACGTCCTAATTAACATTTTTAGTAGAACTAGTCACAAATGCTTCAAGATTTTATATTCAAGAACGTTAGTAGGCATACCACACATTGAACAATATGATTGTTATGCTTGTTATACAATGTTACTCACATTCCTTGGAATGATAACATGTGCCTACGGTATTATATTATATCATAATTCATAACCTACGCTAATATTAAAACAGAGACATTTTTTTTAAGGGAAACGAGCAGGCGCGTCACCTGATGGTAAGTCACTACTGCCGCCCATAGGCGGACCACCAACTCAAGAGTCACAAGTGTGTTGCCGACCTCTAAGCTGGGAGTAGGGAAGAGGGGGAGAAAGGAGGGGGGTAGAGGAGGGAAAGGGGGGAGAAGGGGGAGAGGGCCTCCGGTAATCTCACTCACTCGGCGAAACATAACACAAGCATTGCTATGAGGCCGGTTTTCTGTGAGGCCGGGGTATCACTGCGGTCGCGCCGGCTCATACGTACCGAAGCAAAGCTCTCCCACTTGTGACTACTATTAAATTATACAACAAAAAATAATCCTCATTTACGTCAGGTACCTAATTACGACCAACATGTGAAAAGTCTTATTCAATATAAAAATATTTAGGACTTTTGATATTTATACTTTGACTTACTTGACTTGACTTGTGCGTGTGCCTACAGCGTGAGATGTAATTTTGATAGGAAGTAGTGCACAGCAGATTCTGCTCTAATTCTAACATTTTAACCACCTGACAAGAGTCAGATGAAGGGACAGATGGTAGTTCAGCAGCATTACAAACGTAGTATAGTGGGATGATCGCCAGAGCTTTTTGGTAGCGAGAATTAGGTTAGCAAAACATAAATGAAACTACTTGCAGGTGTTTATTAGCACCGGTTACCACTTACCATGACGCGGTCTGTGCTTGTTTGACAGCTTGCAGTTACAACCAAAAATAAAATTAGCTCTTGTTTAATTGATGAAGAAAGACTTTAAGTAACTACAAAATATTTTACTACAAAGCAATATAAATAGATACTTAAAAATAAAAAGGTTTCGTACCACTTTCATCATCTTTGGTATTCTTTTCAATTCCCTACTTTTTTGTTTACTTACTTTAAAAATTGCGTGAAAACGGCTTAATAAAATTATACGCATGCAGTATATGTGATTACCTATCATGGTAAGTAAGTATAAGTATAGAATGACAGCTCAAGTTATACTGGCCAATGAAAAAACCATGGTCGAAATTCAATCACCACGCGATTTCTAGTTTAGATAAGGCTAGTCGGTAATTGTCACAACATGATACGAGGGCAATTCATTCATTGTCTTCCCTTAGTTCTTTTCCAATAGAATGCCATAGGTATGAAATATCTACTGGTTAGATTTATGTAGATAGAGATAACAATAACAATTTCTTCTTCTTGCCGTGAAAAAGAACATGTGCTTCGTTTAGGTGAAAGAGAAATAATGAAAAGCCTAGGGGCCTGGGGGCTTTACCATTATCTACGTTTAGCTTCCTTTCCTGATTCTTAGAATATGTGTGTCAATATTATGATGTTTCATATTTTTCTTCTTCCGAATTTTTTTTTTGTATAATGGTTGGTTCATGGTTTTACAGTAACATATTATATAAAATCAAAAGAATACTTCTTGATCTATGAAGATGAAATTTGCCAGAGAGGTAGTTTATGAGTAGGAGACGTCAGGTAAAAATTAATTTGAATTTGAAGTTAATTTGATTAACGAGTTCTAAATGCTCTCGCAAGTTTACATGGAAGTCCTTGGTTTTTTTGTACTAAGAAGAGGCCTGAAAGTTAGCAGGAAGGTAATTTAAAGGTAGGACACATCAGCGTAGAACGGATTTTGAGACATAGCCGGATTAAGGAAGTCTAAGGGCTTTCAAAAGATTATATGAAAGTTTTTGTTTGTACTAGAGACCTGAAATTTTGGGAGGGAGGTAGTTCACAAAAAGGAGACGTGAGCATAGAACAGATTTTGCGACAGGTTCACATTAAGAAAGTCTAAAGGCTTTCGCAAAGTTTTGAAAGTCCTTGGTTTTTTTGTACTAGAGACCTGAAATTTGGCAAAAAGGTAGTTTATAGGTAAGATACGTCAGATAAGAATGAATTTTACAATAGGGCCGGATTAAATAGGGCTAAGGGCTCTCGCAAGTTTATGTAATAAAACTAGTCAATAATATAATTTTGTTCAGCCAACCTATTGAGTACAAGCCCTAGACTTTATGTGATGACTATTATGTTATGACTGTTACATCAGCATTTCATCGACTTTATCGGCACAGAATATATAATAGTAGATACTTTTATACAAAGTCTTAGTTATTGAAGACACTTAGATAAGTATCGACTCTTTAATTTAAGTAATAAAGTATAAATTAGCCTGTAGAAAATAAAACAATAATCCATATAAAAAAATAACATTTGCTTATCGCTAGCTCACGTAAGGTATTGGTGTCAATTCTGTTGTATTACTCTCTTAACTATAATTGACCAAATTTTCTTCATACAAAATGTTAACCTTGTACATTTTGAAACAAGGTCTTATTTCAAATTTAAACAAGAAGGTAACATATGTCGCTATCGAAATAAGCAATTTATTTGTCGAATAAAGTCTGACACGCTTAAATAAACTTTAATACTACGTAGCGAGAACCGCTATCCTTTGAATGCCATCTCTTTTGCTCTGTGTTTTTAGTAAGCGTCTTCGTAGGTGTCGATTAAAATAACGTCATCTTAGTTAGGTCGGGAAAATTGTTACTAGCTTTTTCTAGAGAAGAGGATCCCTGTAATCCCAGTAAGCCACCACATATTTATGTATGACCAAAATATAACCTTCGAAATGTGTGCGTTAACACCTCTAACTATTTACATCTGACACGTTATTTTTATTTATATGGCACAAGAGACATCTTACACTATAGCAATTAAATAGTTAATAAACATTTTTCGATTTTTAGTGTAAGGTACGTACGTACGTACGTACTGATTAGGAGTAGATACGGTACTTAGAACATTACTTACTGTAATGTAAATTACCGAACTGCAGCTAGTAAGAATATATTAACTTTAATTTAATAAGCCCGATACTTTAATGAGATTAGGTGGTAAGATTTTTAGTTGGTCTAGCAACTTACTGCAATTGATTGAATAAGTTAAAGAAAATATACAAACAGCCGAAAGTAGAACCTCCTCCTTTTTTAAGTCGGTTAATAACAGTAACGTTAACGTCACTTTAAACGTCAATGTTGATTAATTGCAAGAAAACTCAACGGACACACTATATCTTTCCTTAATTTCTGAGGGAGGGAACATAGAACCTCCTCCTTTCTTTTGAAGTAGGCTAAAAATAAAATAAATTTAATAAGTAATGTACTTACTTGATCGACTGGCTCTGCTATGTGTACAACAATACAAGTCTTTGTATAATCAATTCTAGAGTCCCCAGCTAGATGCTCAATGAATTCCACGCCATACCACATCCCCATTAAGTTATCGACCCAGATACCCGATTGAGGGGACCTGTTTACACAGTAACCTCGAATATCTTTCATAAAGGGTATCTCGTAAGAACTGTAGCCGTTTGTGTAACCTGTGCCATATCCAGTTCCGTAGTTTTGTCCATATCCTTGGCTGAAAGTATCGCCGTATCGCTGGGTACTGTACCCTCCAGGTGGATAGTACACATTAGATCTCTGAGTGGTATAAGAGTCGTATTTGTTTGTGCTGTATCCAGGACTAAAGTTTGGGTACCGAGTTCCAGGAAAGTTGGCTACATCGCTTCCGTAACTTCCGGCTTCATTTTTAAAAGGGTATTGGCTGTAAGGGTTACCCGCAGTACTGTAACTGGAATAAGTGGAGTACTGGTTGTTGTCTCCGTACCTTTGGTAATTCGCACTTTCTGTAGTACCACACAATATAATTAAAAACGCAACGATCAAGTACATTTCTAGTTTTGTTGTCGCGTTGTCGTCGCGTGATAGTTAGGTTATGGTTACAATACTTACGATGTGTGACTGCCAGGAGCTCGCTATAAGAGTGGGAAGTAAACTAATTAACATCAATTTACCACCAACAGGGACAACGCTAGGGAACGTGTATAACTCATCATTAAGTATTTAATCCTAATTCATTTTGTAATTAGATACCTGCAATAGTTTATTATAGTCAATACCTGAAAAAAATACTGATACTCCTAAAATATCAATGATTTTCTTCACACAGAACCTTTTGCTGAAACTTGTTCACTTTTTTATTATTTATTTATTATTAAAAACTGAACAAGTTTTAGCATAAGATTTTTACAATTGGAGATTTTAACACAGACTCGAAAGCGCACATCTGATAAAAGTGCTGTACTAAGTGAAGAACTCCTCTCTCTCTCTCTTTCCTCTCTTTCTCTCTCTCTCTTCCTTCTTCAGCACTGATTAAATCAGAGCTCTTTGTCGATGAAGAATGGAGGTATGAGTTACAATAATTAGCAAATTAAAATGGGTAGGGCGTTATAAATATTATTATAAATGGTCGCTTCTTGAAATTAACTACTTACAATACAAAGTATTGATATTAAAGCTTGTTTACGTCTACAGTAAAACGACAACTAGGTATGCCTTAAGGGCTATTACTCAGTAGTGGATTACAGGATAAAAATGCACGCGATTGAATTGTTTTGGTGCGCTATTTCAGCTAAGTTGTTTCATATTTTTTATCTCTTATGTTTTTATTTTCTTAGTTTGTTTGTATATATTTTTTCCTTCATTTCAATCATCAGCTATTTTTGCCTTAAGACTAAATTTAATTTTTCTTAATTAATCAGATCGTAAATCGCAATATTTTAAAGTCTCATGTAAATAGTAGTAGAACTCGAACTTTATGGTGAAGTGGAAATAGCAACAGTTTTCCTTTAGTCTTCAATTTTTTATTCTGGTAATACCCAAGTAAAACAAAGCGTTTGGGTTTTACAAACAAATTAAAGAATATGTTCTTGCTACAGTGCAGCGGTACATTTTGGATATTCCAATTATCGCCACTATCAATAAAACTTATTGTGATAAAGTAACTTATGACACTTTCTCTCCGGTTACGATACGTAAACTTTCTGTTACCGTTACAAAGAACGTCTTATCTCCAGTATTTTTAAGTTTATTGGACTTATTATGTGGTAGAAACTTTATTGGTAAATTAAAAGATTATTTTTTTTGCGTAAGTATAAGTTAGTAGTTAAGATAGTAAATTAATTTGCTGTAATTAATTAATAAAAACTAAAAATAACGTTCAATGTGGTGTGAACGCTCAAGTTCTTTGTAGATGTATAATGTAGTTTACTGGTACGTTAAAGCAATGCCTTGTACCCCTTGCAGAAATTTAACGCTAGTTTGCGTAGTGTGAGGATTAAGGCGTCGGATATATAATCAAGAAGTTGCAGGTTCGAATCCCAATCTACCACTACCGCCGCTACTGGTATTCTTTTGTAAAAAAAGTCTAAGTGTCTGAGCCTTTCGCGAACCGACACCTTATTTGTTGAACTTTTGTAAGACCTCATTTCACACAAACAATGTCTTCCGGACGCTTAATCAACATATTTTAGGAGTTGTATTGTATGACTTATAAATTTATTCTAATCGTTTTGGTCCAATACCAGCCCGGTGTTAATAATATCGTTGGTTTAAAGGTAAAAATCATTAAGTGTTTTTAGTTGATTAGAAAATAATGACATTTATAATGATTTTTTCTTTTGGATTAACTTTCCAAAAACTATACTTAGGTATTTTTCTAAATTCTTTTTCCGATACGTCATTTAGTAGAATAGTTGCTGAGTTTTTCCTACGATAAATTAAACCGAATTAGAGACGATAATGAAATAAAGTAATATTTACCAAAAATGTCACTTAGTGAGTTTTACCTTCTAAACAACGATATGGATCAAGGGACTGATGCAGAAGGCAGTTTCCCTCGACACGGCCCTTATAGTGAGGAGGTTCCTGTCTTTGGAGCCCTAACCACCGGTGTCTTGGTCCCTGTACCCGATGTCGGTCTACTATTTTTTTATACTTTTAAATATATATTTTGTTTTGTACATATTAAAAATGTAATTTATAAATTTTAAGATTAATATACAGAAATAATAATAACAACTTAAGACACCTCACACACAGTCCTCTGATCCCAAACTAGGTAGAGCCTGAACTGTGATAACCAGATTGATGATAAACATACTTAAGTATGACTAAATAAGTATGTATTTAGTAAGATATAAATATGTCCATATGGATAAACTACAACCTTTGCATTTGTAGCACATTTATAGATAGACTATTCATTATTAAGAGCTCCAGAAGAGCATGATTAATAACTAAGAGTGACAGATATGTACGCTGTTTTTTTACATTAATTATAATATACAGATATTAAGGCTCTATGCATCAAGGGGATATTAAGGACAAACAGTATGCCTTTAATTAAAAAAAAACCGGTCAAGTGCGAGTCGGACTCGCGCACCGAGGGTTCCGTAAAATATTTTTATTATATGATGTAACTAAAAATTTACGGCTTTCGCAATTTTTCTTTTGTCTGTGCTATAAGACGTTGCTTCGTAACAAATTTCAAGATTCTGAGTTCACGGGAAGTACCCTGTAGGTTTTGATTCCCTTGCGATTGTCGAAAATTTGCGGCATAAACGGCTGTATCTTTTGATTGCGATGGCTTAGAAGTTTGATTTTTTCACAGCTCTAAGGGACAGTAGACCTAAGTATTTGATATAAATTCCAGCTTGATACCTTTACGCGTTCCTGAGAAAAATGGTCTTGACAGACAGACAGACGTACGGACGGACGGACAACAAAGTGATTCTATAAGGGTTCCGTTTTTTCCTTTCGAGGTACGGAACCCTAAAAAAGGAGGTACGTGTAAAATTACTAATTTAGAATAATGGCGACTGTTACCGTAGCTGGTAAAACGGCCTTAGTAATTGGCGTTGCCTTTAAAGTAATTGTAGCGTTATTTAGTTACCGACGCCACTGTTTCTGATAATGTGAATTTTAAATGCGAAGACTGTTCTCGAACTCTGGAGGACATAACACACTACCAGACTTTCAATCCCGGTTAGGTGACGACCAAATCGTAGACAGTAATAACGCTGAAAACATAATATTCATAATTTTTATCCGGCATATAACTTCTGCGAAAAAATATTTTAAGATTATTTACTTATTCACATATATTTTAAAAAAGGATTTTTTAAACATTAGCTAGATATCTACAAAGTTCTTAATATGTTGATATAGTTTGTCAGCCATGACATACAAGTAGGCTCCAATTTCCTAAAATGTTCTTTTTTTTTGTGTTATATTAAAATTCTCAAAACATGAATCAGCCAATAAAAGTAAACACAAATATATTCCCACAGAGCCAACATGGGTCGAGCAATCACTCTGAAATCCGGTGAGCTGACCTGTTAATTGATTTAATTCGTTGATACTCTTGTAGTCATGTTGGCTTCCTGACCCTGTCTCCTGTCCCACGGGTCATGGGCCACTGGTACATCCTCACTTATAAACAAGTTTATTAGTTAAGACTTGTCACGTCCTTTTAAGTTTGAATAAATAGGTACATACCCACATGCTCGTATTAACTAGACGCGATCCCATGGATTTTGTTCATGACCACGACGATGATTCTATGTATTTATTTATATGGGAAGAATTAAGGGGTTATGACCCTTTGTGTAATCCAATACACATATATTGATGTGGTGTTGCCACACATAATAATTATAATAAATATGAATAGTCATTATCATCATCGTCATCATTTCAGTCATACGTCGTCCACTGCAGGACGAAGGCTTGACTTCCAAGAACACCGGTTGGAAGCGGCCTGTATCCACCGTCAACCCGCGATCTTTATAAGGTCATCTGTCCATCTTGTAAGTTGCTGCGCTTTCCGATCCATGGTCTCTACTCCAGAACCTTCCGGCCCCATCGGCCATCTGTTCTGCGAGCTATGTACCTTACCCACTGCCACTGTTTGTCATCTCCTTATTTCTGATTCGATCCCACAGAAAAACTTCAAGCATAGCCCTCTCCATAGTTATGAACTGCTCAATAACAACATTGACTGCCCACAATTATTAAACAATTTCAATTTCAGAGTACACCGTAAACCACCCCTAGCTCCACCTCTTCGCCATACAGTGTTTGGTGTTAATTCGCTTATGTGCAAACTTATGAACGAATACAGCGACCTGGTTAATGTCCACTCTGATTCAATATCGACGGTTGTCTGACACGTCAAACGTATGAAAATGTGATAATTAGTATTTAATATATTATCTAGAATTTAAGTACATATAAATAAGTTTTTAAAATTATATAACAGATGTTGATAAAAAGAACACTTTTGCATGCGGTGTTTGCCTATAATTGGTTGTGCATTTAGATTTAAGACACAAATACTTATATGTTCCTATCTGTATAATATCTGTAACAACTGTTGGTAAACCTTAATTAAATAAATAAATAGTTCCTTGAGCGACCCTGAACTTGTTCATTAAGCCCGTAGTGAGAATCATCAGTCATCATTGGGAACGCAGACTGGTCTAAAACCTTTGTTTTTAGGCACTGAGGAATTTTGGACGAAAATAAATCAAAACCAAAATTGTTGTTGACGTTTTGATGTTGATGTTTTTTTGATGAAGTTTTGCAAACATGCTGTCAGGATAAATTTTATAAAAAAAAAAACAACAGTTCCAAAGGGTTTATGGAAGCAAAGCCCTGTCTAAAAGCTAGTATGTCAAATATCTTAGAATTTATTTTATCTAGTTGTCCTACATATTTTGTGGAGGGCGGTTCGAACAGGTTTTTACTCAAATCGGTGCCTAATAGGTCAGTGTATTTTTGTAGTAACCTTAAGTCCAAGAATAGTTCTATTCTTGTCGTGGAAGAACCATACTTCGGCACGTATAGACCGGCTCGACCTCGTGATAACACGGCCTCACAGAAAGCCGGCAGTGAAGCAAGCCCGTCTGCTCGTTTGCCTCCTATATCATAAAAACTTTTACTAAACTTAACTTTTCTAAAGGTCACAAAGAAAACTAACTGACAACTTGCGAATAATTGTACACATATTTTATTTTCCATATTTGTTAAGAACAATGATAGCTCTTTTTGGGTTTCGGAATTACAATTTCTAGTTAACAATTTAAGACTGACAGAAGTAATGATTACCATAAATATATAAATCTATTAATAAACACAAATATGCAAGTACAAAAAATAATAATGAGCAAAGAACTAGTTTCAACACAGCCAGCGCAAATTGACGTGTATCGATACATGTTAGGTAAATCAAAATTGAAGAATTGCTTCTTGTAATCGTACCACTGCCATCCCTCGACCCTTGAAGGTGACCGGCGGAGAATCAAAGAGAACACGCCACCGCCTACCTCCGAGCAATGATTGAGAAGCATTAAGTGTGGAGTTACTTTTAATATTCGTATTACTTGAGGGTGCTTTGGCGGATCATCCGGATGCCATATTTCTGAAAAAAAACCATTGATCATTATTTGGTTGAAAGGAAAAAGGAACCCTTTAAAGATCACTTTTTTGTCCTGCTATCTGTCTGTTTGTCAAGACCTTTTTTCTCAGAAATCTGTAAAAAAATATTATTTGTGATTACAAACTTATATTTTACGGTTAGAAAGTTGAGTTTGTCTTTCAGAAAAAACGTGCAATGTCTTTGAGAATCGACTCTTGAGATGGAGATGGATTGCTTACGGAAACCTGGGTGCGCGAGTCAGACTCGCACTTGTCCGGTTTTTTATACTCGTACTAAAATAATTATAAATTTTATGAAAGGTCGCGGTTAATGTAAAAGTTAGTGACGTAAACAAAAGCACTCAACTCGACTAGAAGACCGACCTATCTGGTTTAGTACCGCCAAGATACTAAATCAAATAGGATAGGCCTGGTATCATGTGACAGTTATAGCTATTAAAATATGTCTTCTTACTTATTCCTCTTGCCATCATTTCTCTCTCTAAAGGCCTCAGTTGTTCTGCAACCCAAAGCCCCGGCTCGTTTGGTGTGTACACATAGGTTTGTTGCACGGTTTGTCCATCTTCATCCCAAATAACCCGTAGTCTCCTCTCGTTGTAAATATCCCTCTTCACTTTTCTTCGTATACGCACATCCATCCAAGAGCCTGCAGTTGTATTTTCGGACCACGGGCTATTCTTATTCGAACGCCACTTTTCACTTGAGTAGTTGTGTCGTGCAATCTATGAAATAGGAATTAGATATTTACTTCGATACAAAAATACTTGATCAGTGCACCACATCGCCATATCCAAGACAACATGGTATCAAAACTGGACCTCAAAAAAGCTATGGGTCTTCCTACTTAAATCATTATTTTTCTAAAATTATTTATTTAAAATTTGTAAGACTTAAACATATTATATTAGACAAACATTAAATGAAAAAAATGTAAAACATAGTATGAATGTGGGTGTACCTCCTGCCGCTTACACGCCCACGACGTTTTAAGAATATGGTTTATTTTTAGCTGAACCCCAACCAAAAATTTCTACAAAATACTAATAGAATCTACGAAATTATTAAACTCGACGAGTAAACAGAAACCTCTTTAGTCGACGAGTAAAGAGAGAGTTACTCCGTAAACATACCGCATATTATTTATTATTATTTTATTACGCTTGGAAAAATGTTCTAACTTCGTAGTTAAAAGTTCAAGTTTTGAAATTAATGTATTTAATTGTACTTACAGACCAATCACGCCAATCACTTTGGGGCTCAGTGGTAACATCTGTTATGTGGAGTGTGACGCACCCAACTTCATTAGGTTTGTTCGTCATGTCCGGGGTATGTTGAGCATAACCTACTCCGTACCACATTCCATACACATCGTCAATGTTGAAGCGATGAGCCCACCGTATATTTTCACCGCAAAATGCTTCCACGGTGATAATGAATGTCGAAATCAGAAACAGACAGTGAGGCAGCAGAGTGAACATGATCGCACTTAGACACACTGGAGAAATATGGGCCAAGGCGTCGCCGTCGTGTCGTCTCTGTCCCGGCCGCGTTTGAGATAATTAGCGGATTGGTACAGGTGATTCTCGATGCATGGCGCATATGCAGTGACTGACTAACACTTTAATATAATCACTTACATACCTGATCATGGCGCATGATCGCTCGTTGTGGAAATTTTTAGCAGACGTATATGGTCAGCAGATTAGTTCAGAAAATGTGCAGTGACTGAATGATGATGATAATGATGAAAAACCTCCTTTTTGAGACCTTTATTTAATACTCAAATCACTAAGTGTGTTTGTCTTTACTAGTAGATACCAATACGGTATTGGCGACCTCTAGTGCATTCGACTTCCACGTATGGCGGGTTCGATTCCTACTCAGTGAAAATATACTTATACTTGCATTGAAATGTTTCTTCGTGTTACTTCCGGTATGTTATTGTATGTGGTTAAATAGCTGAAAACTTGTACATGCATTATATTTCGTAAATGTTCTGCCGAAAAAGTACTTAATTGTTTTTTGCAGATCGAGATCGTGATCGTGATCGAGAAATCGAGATTAAACATATGAAAATTGTAAAGTTTTGTACCTCTGATTTAATCAGAGGTACAAAACATTACAATTCACAAAGTGTTGCAGATTATTTTAATTTTATGGTTGAGTATTATGTACTTCAGTGTTCGCAATCAGATAATAACAATAAAAAAGTAATTCTACACATTAATATTTTATAGTTTTTTTAACTTGTATACCACAATATTTTCGAAAAAAGATAAAATATGAAACTACTCGAAAACAGTTGACATTTACATAGGGTCATTTGGTTGCCAATTACCCTTTCTACATGTCCTAAATGGATTACTGACATTTGTATTGCCAGTACCCCGGAATAGATACCTAACTTGCCCATTGCCCGCGACTTTGCTCGCGATAAAAGGCTTTTTTCGATCCCTCGGGAACAGTACTTTTTTTCTGGTCCTATGTCCTTTTCTGTACCCCGGACAACATATACGCAAAATTTCATGATGATCGATTAAGTAGTTAAGGCGTGAAAGCGCTACAGATAAACAACCAAAGTGACTTTCGCATATTAGTTAAGATAGCCATTTATAAATGATTACGCAATCGAAGTTACTTATTCGTTTTACTCGCATATTATCTGTAAGTTTTACCCATAGTTCCCAGAATTAATTATTTCTTGGAAGTATTATTATGTACAACGTACTTACTAAGATGGTACTTTTAGTAAGATTGGATAACGAACGAATGAACGACAATTTTTGTTGAACATATACAATTTAATATTTGAAATAAAAATCATTGATGTACCTAGTCAGATTAGAGTGGGCCTGTATTTAGAGACTAATTATATTTAATGCAATAATAATGCTTTTTGATTTTAGTTCTTGAATTGTTCGTCCCTTTCCCGGTCGATGCAGCATACCTAGGTCTAGTAGCGTAACAATAGGGTGGCAGAGCGGACAAAATGCCACGGGCCCCGGCTCGAGGGGCCCCCGGGTACCAAAAGCCCTGAACACAGGAAGCACACACATTACAAATTGTATTAAAAATATTAATTTTGCAGTTAATCAAAATAGGTTATCTAATTTAATAAACTACACGAGTAAAAATAACGGCCAAGTGCTAGTCAGACTCACACACATCCGATGAATTAGCCACGGACCTCAGATGGTGTAGTTACGCCACTGTAGTTCCAAATTTAAATCCAGTACCTTCTTTACCATAAGGGCACGCGGGGTACGTGCCCAGGGCCCCCGACCTCAGGGGGTCCCCAAAGTAAGACATCAAATCGTAAAAATAGAGTATCGTTTCTGTGTTGAATCTTACGCAATAGTATTTTCATTTCATATTTTTCAAGTAGTAGGTACGTAGTTAAATTAAGAAGCCGCTTGTTCAAAGTTATATTTGTTTTCGATTACATTGTTTGAAAGCTTTGATATTATATTTAATTAAATTTTTTTAAGAATTACGATAATGCTTCAAATATGGCTGGAAAATATTCCGGTATTCAGGATAATATAAAATGTGAATTTGTAATTTTGTCCCATGTGCAGCAAAATTTGTTTCAGGCTGTTGAATGAATTTCGGAAGCAGTGGCATATTTTCATCCATCTCGGGAATCGATTCTCCAAGATTTTTGCCCGTTTTCAGACAAACTGAACTTGCCGTTCTAAAATACTCTGCCAAGCATCGATATAAGCCCAATTTCATGATGTTAGGTCAATGGGTACCCTATAGGTTTTGATTTACCTGCGATATGTTAGAATATCTATATGGCTTAAACGGCCATATCTTTTGATTGCTCTTAACTTAGAAGCTCGATGTTTCGATCGACAAACAGAAGAACAACAAGGTGATCTTTTAAGGGTTCCTTTTTCGCTTTTGAGGAGCGGAACACTAAAAATTTAAAAATTTGAGACTATTCTTCTAATGGAGTCGGTGTTTTCTTTTACGGGTTATGTATAATACAAGCACCAGTTTACATATTAAACCGTTACTATGGATGTTGTAATAGAGCAAGAGCCCGTGAACCCCAGACCTATGTTATTTTACAAAAGCTGAAAGTTTGTCAGCGGATGCTCCCAACACTGGTGAGAACGATGGACCATTATGGAGTTTGGGTTATAGTGGCTTTGGCAGGTAAACGTTACTAAAGGTGTGTAAAATACCGATCTAAATACATTAAATAATAAAGTGCAATTTTTCGGTATTACCTTCAGAATATCATTAAAAATCACGTTATTCATTGCCAGACACTTAACATCGTGGCAACCCCTTGCCAGACACCCTTAATGTTCATGAAATTATAATTTTACTTACGTTATAGTATCAAAGCTGATTTTTATATAAAATACTTGGGTAATATACTTATTACCCAAGTATTATATATAAAAATCAGCTGATGTGTCTTCATTAGCCAGACACTTTTGATAGTTCCAACCCCTTGCCAGACAAACATTGTAAATCGTAAGAAGAGATTCGTGATTAGAATGACTTATGCAAATAAACTTTTTGGTAGAGTATCTTTAGAACTGCAAAGTTAAGTTTGTTTTTTGGAAAAGACGGCAAAAAATCTTTTGAATTGATTCTGATGAAAT
The DNA here is from genome assembly GCA_963859945.1 of Euplagia quadripunctaria. Taxonomy (NCBI): domain Eukaryota; kingdom Metazoa; phylum Arthropoda; class Insecta; order Lepidoptera; family Erebidae; genus Euplagia; species Euplagia quadripunctaria. The sequence goes on along the minus strand of OY982560.1, from coordinate 16,887,882 downwards.
GAACGGACTATATCTACATACAAGTTTGTTTGCTTACGGAACTCTCGGTGCGCGAGTCAAACTCGCACTTGCTCGGTTTTTTTTAGACAGCTCAGGTCAAAAAGCTTTTAGACATGTTCCTATTTCATCTACCGTGTTGATAAAATAATAATGATAATAAAGTTTATATCTCCTCAGACATAAAAATAATGATATTAGAGAATAATCCGTACCTAAATGCGATAATATTTTTAATTATTATGGTCACGGGTGGACCACGATCGGTTCAATTCGGTCGATGTAAAATGTCAGGTAACCAAAAAGGTATCGTATTTTACAAATATTATCGGAATTAAGTCCCTATTTACACCTACATATGTATAGTAGTCGTAAAAGTTAAAAACAATAATGATCTTAAAAATCTATGAAAGAAACAGAATATAAAAAATATATAATAATATATAGATAACAGATATTACTATTTGACGGGTCATATTCTTGTTTCCCAATATAGCAGGTATCTAATATAGGGAAAGAAACAATCTTTTTTCAAGTATAAATAATTTAATTGTTTTCTTTGATACAAAAATATAGCAATCAATATCTCTTTTCAATGGATAATATACGAAGTAGATGAAACGGTTCTTATTAAATGAGAACACGCATAGCGGCCGGTAGCTTACTAGCTACCGGCCGCTATGCGTACCGGCTTAATGCAGCTTTTTTTTTTCAAATTCTCTTACGAAATAAAGAAGATTAACAGAGTTTATCTGACATCATCCAATACTATAATTAGGTATGTGGATGTGGTGTAATTTAATAGGAAACTGTCAAATCCAGATTTTACATAATATTCTAAATATGCTATACATTTTTAAAACCGAGATATCCAAATTGAAAGGAACACTATTGCAAGTAATAGCATCGACATATTCAATTCCGAGGCAGAATTTTCGCAGACTCTATTCAAGGCGGACGTAGACAAATGCTTCAAGGTGAACACGTTATGTATGTTAGCCAAGTCTTCCGGAGTAAGTTGGTTTTCGTTTCTTGACAAGACTACGCTGAACAGTTGCGAACTGGGCAACCTCATACAGAAGTTGAGCACCAAATGGTTGTTGGCTACCTTCAGAACCTGGATCACACCTCCGAAGAAACGATATTGAGGGTCAACCGCTGGAAGTAAAACTTATATTAGGTAAAATAAAAATATCTTTCGATAACCCTACGGATCATGAACAAAGAAAGAAGCAATTTATCATTATTTTACAACACTCGTGATGGGAGTTGTGTTGCTTGGGTTCCTCTGGTCTTGTTAACCCAATGCAAAATATGGAACTCTGAGGTCCCTACTCAAAGGTACTTAGCACCTAGAAGTGGTTACAAGGTGGTTTACTGTGGTTTTCTACGAGGAAGAGATACCCAACCTCCTTCAACAATAAATGGTAACTACGAGTAATAATACTCTATCTCAACGGTTTTAAATAAGTGAAATAAATCTAAGTTTAACGAAGTCTGGTCGGTAAGCTTTAAATAGTGCTTACATCGACTGGGTACATCAGAAATCCAGAAGCCTTTAGCTGAAGTGTTGACTTTGAGGTGGTAGTCGTCCCGCCACAGACCCGCGTGCCACTCCAATACAAAGTGTCTGACGCGATACTGCTCCTGCATCGTATATTGACGGTTGACGTACGGGTAGTTCGTCAATTGAGGGTACGGAGTCGGCGGTGTTGGCTGAAACATAAAATTTTATCCCTGTTACTGGTACTGCAATAAATTTATTTATAATGGAACAGGTGGCGGGGAATAGCAAGGCTTGCACTAAAATAGTTAAGCTCGCCAACACACCACTAAGTAGGTACATGTTATTTTTCCTTAATAGTCGCATGTGAAAGGTAAGGCTACATTAGGCTGGCGTGGGCCACGTACGCCGATCGTTGCGTTACGCGTCTACGCGTTGGACCCCATATATTTTAAATGGAAACTAGTTTTGTAGAGCTACATTAGATCCACGCCATGCGACGCAACTCTCCCTACGCGACGCCGATACAGTGATCACAGATTTTCGTCGGATGGTGGAGGGGATACCCACGCGTCTTACGGTATTTCGTATTTTTTTGGAATTTTGTATTTTTTCTACTTAATAAAGCGATTTAAAGCCATTAAAAAAAGTAAATCTTCTTCAAATTCACTGTCCGATTCATTCATTTTTAAGTAACTGATAACAGAGTCGAAAACCATCGTAAAATGCGCGACACGCGTTGCGTCGATTTTAGGTGCACACCAACATTACATGTGTAAGACGTCTCAGACGTGTGCGTCGGCCTAATGTAGCTCTCGCTTAACATAATATGTGCCTAATCATTACGCGAGTAATTATCATGTAAGCTGTCTTGACTTGTAGTATTTATGTAGGTATGTTATTAATAGTTACTGTAATCTAAGAGTTAGATTTTATTTACACTTTGATTATTGCAAACAAAAGGTAGAAAAGTAGGTACAGAGCTGACTTATTATCACGACACAACAATATAAGAATAGGAGCAAATGTACTTCCAAATCTCATTTCCATTAATGAAAGTATATACAAAATCTTGAATAATTATACTCACTAAATTATGATTTAGCAAACCACCATGCGCGTAATCTTCTATTTTCCGTATATGTATATTTGTACAGTACGGATTGACTTCAGTTATAATCCTTTTGTCGTTATGGTACACGTATTCATGGACATACCACATCCCTAGAACGGCCTCCTCATCAAAGTCATGAGTCGGACTCAAGTCCTGGCAAAAATTTACGTTCGCAGCCAAAGAGGTTGTCAAACACAAAATGAATTGAACTATGAGTAACATTGTCAATATTTTAAACTAATTGCTAATGATGAGGTTCATGACACCAAAAGCTTAATTGAAATCAGCGAGTTAGCAGCCCACTTACGTACAGTCATCGTGTTATGTACTTAGATGAGCGTGATTAACCTACTAATTGACACAACGATCTCCATATCCTGTTGTTAGATTTATCAAGACAATGTGAGGAAATAAAGCGATATTGATTAAGAGATCGAGTGTTATGAGCAACTTGTCATTTGTCACATTATGCTATGCATTTTAGTCACTCATAACCGTTATAATAAGTGGAAAATATCTTGCCAGAAATGTAATTTTATTTAAAAATCCATATTTAGTGTATTTTATAGTCAAATATTGCGTTTGTCTAGTAAATTATATGTATTAATGCAAAATAAATTACAGTAAAAAGTATTAAATGGTAATCACATAAGCAGAAAAACAGGTGCAATAATAACGTTGGTTCGCCTTTAATTTTTCCTTTGAACGCACGTGGAGGATTTTATATTTAAATTAATCTATCAAAATAACAAGCACATTGCATAAATCGTTCAAACAATATTAAAATAAATTTACGTTCACTCACCTCAATATATTGCTCCTTGATGTCTATGTAAAAGCACTCCTTTGAATGTTCTATTTTATATTCTCCTTTTGTGTGCGGGATTTTTTCGACACCGTACCAAATACCAGATATTTGATCTAAACTTAAATTCCCATAATGAGGAGATAAATCGTCGCAATATTTATGAGTTTCGAAACTATATTGACTATGACAATGCACTAAGCCGAATGTAAATAAAACCAGTACCGCTGTACAGTACGCCATCGGATTAACCATCATGATAACCCGGATAATATCGGATAAAAGTTTCGGATAAAAGGAACCGTGAGTACTAGGAAAATAGCCGAGAAAGGAGTTGTTTTACGGATAAGCCCGTCAGATAGAGTGAAGTCGAAGTGGCTATAGAACGTGGGCGGGCTCCCGACGAACGAGACTCGACTGCCAATGCCTCACTGATGGTAATTTACTAGTTATGCTGGAATACTTCCTTAATAAACTTTATCAACGCGTTGACAGTCCCCTCATGGAAAGCTATATAAATGGCACATTATATATGCCAATTGTTTGTTAAGTAGGAAAGCAACAAACATTTTCTTGTTTTCAGGTCGCATATAATGTGAAATGTATCCAAGTCGTCTTCCACGATTTGAAATCAAAGCCTGACTGTGATCAAGAATGGTAATCAAGAAAAATCTTTTTTCTTAAGATATTTTTTGGAGAGTTTTCTTAAGTTTTCCAACGAACTGACACTTTCCTCGGCATACTTAGATAACAGAGCGACATAAACGTTAGAATGTGGAGTTGGAGAAAATCAATAAAGCCCTCTGACGTCATAGAGGGTGGTTATCGACCGCGTCACAATACGACGGGGCTTATGTGTGCGTCAGTATTGATTTTATAACACTTTCTATATGTACTTGTAGTTACGTTTATTTGTAAGACATCGTGATTTATGATGTAGAGACGAAACAAAATAGTCTTGCTATAAACATATTATTATACCTAGTATACCTGTTTGAAATATTTATTTGCATAATATCTGTATACGAACAATAATAGTATAAATATATGTAATAATAGATAGTACTCTAAAGTTATTTTTAAAATCGTTAGTTAATATAATTTGAGAAATACTTAATTATTTTTATATGTCTCATAGAAATAAGTTATCATTAAACATTTGTAAATATGGATCAGATGTAGTAAGCTGTACGTGGTATTCCTTGTGACGTGTTGATCAACGATCGGTGTAGGATCCGTGACGTAATGCGCCATGGTTAAACTCGAGGTTGTTGATACTAAGGGCCCAGATATACAAAGGAGGTAGATGAAAATTTGTGACGTAGGCGTTTGTGGGGTAGACTCGTGGGTAGACTCGCTTGATTCTTTTTCTAAAAAGTACCATATTTTCACTGAAACTTACGCTAGTAGAGTATTCCACTTTCAAATCGACTGCTATAAATAATGCCAGTACAACACAAAATATAAGTAAACGATGCTACTTACCATAGAACCTTTGTAAATAAATTAAATTATAAAATATGGAGCAGATCAAAATTATTTATCTGTCTTGAACCCCCGCCTAAAAATTATTTGTTTGTTTATAAGCGTCGCATTTTCGATTAACATAAATCGACCTATATATATAGTACGAGCTGACCCGCGCAACTTCGTCTGCGTTTGTAATTTTTTCCTGTTTTAGCAACATTTTTCATTGATGCTCCACTCCTATTTGTCGTAGCGTGATGTTGCCCGTGATCGCCTATAGCCTTCCTCGATAAATGGACTATCAAACAAAAAAAAAATTCGATTCGGACCAGTAGTTCTTGAGATTAACGCGTTCAACCAAACACGCAAACTCTTCAGCTTTATAATTTTAGCATCGATATAGATGAGTTGAACCGTCATTGTATAGGCTTGCAGTACCAGTACGCACAGGTCAACAATTATACCTACTGGACATGGACACACATTGAAGAAGAAAGAAGAAAGAAAGAAAGAAAAACCATTTATTATGCGCATACATTGGACGCACACAAGACATATTAAATAAAGAACATATTGTTTACAATAAAAAAAAGCAAATGACAAACCTAATAAAAAACATAAAAAACAAAAAATAGAAATAGAAAAAAACGTACTGAGCCTTATGGTCGGATAAAAAAAAAAACTATACTCTATGGTAATCTGTGGGCGTAGTCTGTGGGCATATAATATTGTTTTCTAATGTCAACACTACGCCTATCTTAAATATGGAAAAAACAATACAGTGTTTTTGTTTGTCGCCTCTTCGAATTACATGTTACTAAATTTCACATTCCTCCGTGCGCGCAATTTGCTTAAAAACGGGTACAAAGAATTTTCTTCCCGTATTAATATAATCTTCTACTGTTTTAGGCCGATCTAAATAGTAACATTTAAAAAACTGAAATTGAGCATATTGACAATAAAATATTATCCGTGCTCTACAGGAACATTTGGAGAAAGACTAGGAACATTTGGAGAAAGACTTTGGTTTTTGTAATTTAATGCAGCATAATTCGTAAAAAAAACACAAAACAAGGCTCAAATTTATATACTCCCGTAATTACATTTTAGGTATGTCAGAGCCTTTAACATACTCTCAATCAAACCTTTAGTTTATCATTACTTATTAGTGGGGAGATACTTTCCTCTTTAAAGACTGCTGCTGCTAAAGCCTACCTAGGCTTTAGCAGAGTCATGATCAAATTTGAGTAGCCGAATGGGCTAAAAATTTAAAAAATTGTTATGATAGTTAAATATACCGTCAGATGCTTTTTACAATAAATTTTAGTCCATTATGTTTTTTTTTTAACGAAGTATGCTTGATAGTGTACATTGAAAATACAACACAGGGTGCTCAAAAAACAAAAAGATATCATGGAAACTCAGACGCAGGAATATCCTATTGATATCAATAATACAAGTTTTAAATACTTTTATTAATTTGTTGTGCAACTAAAACAAAATTATTTAAAGCAACAAGAGTATTTTCTAAATGTGAGAACCGCGCCGGTAGATGATATACCTAAACACCGGGATAACATGTGTATATAAGAATTCTTCAGTCTGGAATTTGGACCTGGAAAAGCCTCCCGCAGGTCTCTGGCATCTTAGTACTTAGGTACAATAAGCCTGAAAGTTACAGAGGTACAGCGGTCACATGATAAGTAACCGACACTTTTAATTTCATTTTCGCCCTTATTTCCAGCAATCATTTTTAGGTCAAATTTCAGAAAGTAAATATAATTTAAAAGCAGTTAAACTTCGACAAAAGAATGAGATTACCGATTATGTGTTGTTTAAACCATTTAATTAGAATGTCCCATTAATATCCACATCAGTCCAACAGCTTGTAAAAGTATATATTTTATTATGTAGGAAGTTAAATTACCCATGGCAAAAATTTGCGCTAAAAGCAAGTTAAATTATTAGGTTTTATCAGTTACATACGCAATAATAAAATTCCACTATGCCAATACCAGACGAGAAATTATTAATGGAAGTTCTAATTTGCTTAAAATTTTTAACATATGTATATGTTTTAGCCAACAAGCTTAATTTGCGGTATAAGAACCAGATGAACGTATCTAAAAAAGGTCAAAAATTCGATTCGATCGATTTTTTGATGTGAAACATCTATAGCCGCACGTAAAACTGATTTCTGGCGTGGCGACGCATGCCGTGGCGACGCGTCGCCACGCTATATGATAGTATATTACAGTCTATATGCAGTAGTGTGTACGGTGTGGCGACGCGTGATTAAACGAATTAAGTTGTCACGATTTGAAATAAATTCGTAAAGTTTTGTATTTAATGAAAATAAATGTTTACTCAATAAACAGTCATCGTTATCTGGAAAAAAATCGTAATAAATTATTTTTTCATTATGACATATTTAGTTCCTATCACAATCTATTCTTTTGTGCATATTACTTTTACAAAATAATGTCGATGTTTCACATCTGCCAGGCGTCCCGTGACGGCTTACATTTTTTTTCCATAACACGGGTCACAAAGTGCTCCTTTATGAAACGCCAAACCGACGTAATTATAAATGTAATATTTCACAAATTCCAAAATAACAAAATAGCTAAGGAACCACAAGGAACTAGGTTAATTCTCCCAGTATTTTTGCTCTCCCGTAAAATTAAGAAACGTAGATACGTTCATCTGGTTCTTATGCCTTTGAGTTAGCAGCCTATCCTTTCGACAAAACGGCACCGTTCAACTAGCGGCATTGTTTCTACATGCATGTTTATGAAGTGTGCATGTTTTCTTTAATAAGCTGTCCAGAAACGTTTCCATCAAGTACAGACATTGTATAAACAAAAAAAATACAAATAAAAATTTTCGATGCTAAGCATGTACACCAATGAAAGCCTCATGCTTTTCCTACATTTACATAAGCAGATAATTTTCTGCTTTATTTATTTTTTATTAACATGTACGGTTACGACTTTTTAACCATTTTTTTTAATACATTGAGACAAATATACATCATACCATCCAAAATGTAACAATAATAAACAGCAAGGCTTATATATACTGTTCTTAATTAATAGGTAACTAATTCTACCTTGGAGTGGTTTCCAAGAACCACTAACAAGCAATCACCGTGGCTACCACACATACTCGTACCTGAAATTTAGATAATACCACCCTCAATGCGTTGTGGTGTCATGTACTAAGGCTACATAAATAGCAAGGAGCTTCATTTCAGGCTGCGTAGCGTAGGCCCTACGAACGCTACGAGCGCCTACAGCGGACAACGACGCTGTTTTCTCCGTACGCTGAAAAACTAATAGTTTGGTCATAGAACTTTGCTGCCAAGGTTAACTAAACATTAAAGTTAACAAGTTATAGACAACAAATACTTATAAATTGAAGATCTATTTATCTGATTTTTTATTAGAAATGTAATGATTATATTTATAATATGTATGGTGACATTTATTTCTTCTTTTCTTTCGCTATTAATATTCCGCTGTTCCATCTAAAGGTGACATCGTTTTTAGTGAAGAGATTGCTCATTTGTATTTATCGTCTGGTTGAGTTCTATACTTACATAATTTTTTAATGATATCGTGTACAGTAAATAATATTCTACTTATCTCTTTAAGACAAGTCCAGTTAAAATTAATCACAGAACAAAAGGTGACAGATAAATTATATCAAGAATGCAAATATATATTAAAACGTTGTTTTATTTTAATGGTTCATATCCGTTACTAAGTATTCTGAGATTTTTACCAGGGGCACATAACGCAATGGTATGGTTTCAGTACCATTACTTAGAACTTACCAAAATAAGACTACACATTTCTATTCAGATTTATAGTGAACGAAGTTTCCCTAAGTTAAAGCACTGCAGTTGTCTAAGATTTATTCGGTACGCCAATATTGGAAGTGATAGTTAAAGTACCTATCGACTTGAGACAATTGTTAAAGTTCATAATTATGTATGAATACGCCCGTATTATCGTTGGTTCAGTTGCAAAAGGGGACGCATGTATGTATTACTGTTATTATCAATGTTAGTTCGTGTTTCAATGTTAATTTCTATGTGGGTACTGAAAATAAAAAATACAATTATACAAAAATGCTGGCTTAAAGCACTGTGTATGAATTTATTGACTTAATAGAGCATATCAATATATGTAGGTATATCAATGTCCCGCTCATAATACTCAGTAACGTTTTGTATGTCCTAAATATTCTTTACATAATTAACAAATTAAAAAAGGTTCCGGACAATATATAGAGCATGAAATATCTTACTCGTCCACTCGGCTATTCTACTACTACTACACTATACTATTTCCTTACTTTGTGATGCACAGAATGCACTGTTAAGAACGCCTTTATGAGAAGCTAGTTATTGGTCGTTACAATACACTCCAACGTGTTTGCTAAGATATTAAACACACCATGTACTCTAGTGTTCTATACACCTATAATAAGTTGCAATATTAGTTGTCAACAAATCAAGATTATAGAAGGCTTGTAAAAATAACAAATTAGTACCCAAATTTTTACAAAATATGTTCGAAACAATACGCACACTTCACCCTGTATTTCAAAAACGGTTTCAATTTGTTAAAAAATATTGTGCTCTACAATTTTCCAATAACGTTAAAATACCATTTTACCGACGAGCTATTAAAGAAAACCGTTTTAGTGACCAATCTTTTTAAGCCAGTTTTTATAACGCCAAAACAAAAAGTGCATTTGTTTTATCTTATATGACTGAAGGCTAAAAATATCACAACTTGTAAACGATATATAACATGTTATTATTCCACGCTTTATATAACCTTGACCTTACCTACCTATCTATGTAACGGAATCTTTCAACACGTAGTTTTCACCAACTTCAAGACGATTAACTTGAAAATTGACAAATTAAAAATAAAGAAAATAATTACTGTCTTACTACAAAACCGTGTTTAACACATGTTTAGTTAGACGATGCCTAACTCGATGCGTGTTCTATACTGAATATGGTTATTTAATGTAGATTTTTATTAAATTAAAACTTTTTCATAATGAAATGTATTTGTTTCTCAAAATCAGTTCTTCCCGTAACGAAATGTTTCCTAGGGTTACCATATTATATAGAACACACACCGAGTTACGCAGCGTCTAACTAAACATGTGTTAAACACGGTTTTGTAGTAAGACAGTTATAGTTTAACAACATGCTTTAATGGTAAACCCAACTAAAAACGTAGGGTCCTTTTTACTTCTGTCAGGGTTCTCAGGGATTTCCTTTCAAGGGTACACCAGAGGCCCTAGCAGTAAAAGCTGTGACGGAACACCGTGTGGTTTCAGTCGGTTCGTGTCTGACATACTCACCTTACTGCTTATCCCGGTGGGGAGACGACCCGTGGGGGTTTCCACACGTTATAAAAAAAGAAGGTTCCTTTTTACTATCCTACTAGTATTATAAACGTGAAAGTTTGTGAGGATGTATGAATGTTTGTTGCTCTTTCACGCAAAAACATCAAAACCGATTGTGATGAAACTTTCTATATAGGCCACTTTTTAGGGGACCGGGATTTACGCGGGTGAAACCGCGGGGCGCAGCTAGTATTTTATAATAATTCTACTTTTATAAACTGCTAACATTGACCTATTTCTAACATTTGATGTCAAGTACACCACTCTTTTTTTTAATCAAATTAATTATTTTGTTAATAACTTAATTCATTTTTTTTAATTTTCAGATTTTTTTAAATTATAGCGAGCTAGTAGACTTCATATCGCTATGCATTATAATATATACAATCGTGATACTTAAAATTATTTACTACTTTTTGCTATATTAGAGCGTGTTTTTTAGTTAAATGTGTTAAACCACTATTATGATACTGGTATTTAAGTTACACGGGAAATTTTGCGATAAAAACTAATACCTGCCTAATATAGTCTAGCGAGCATACACATTATGTAATTATTGAGAGCGAACATATGCTCATAAATATAATATATATTACACGACTATTAAACTAATAATTTATTTAACTAAATAATAATATTTATATCAATCAAGCAGTGAAAAAAATCTACTAGGTAAGCTTTTGCTGATAAATGCATTCGTAGCTTAAATTTACCCAAAAAATCTTGATATAGCTCTGCGTAGTATTGGGCATACCTAGATACTACGATGATCTACGAATACGCCCTTCAAACCCACCCCCAGTCATTTTCCGTAGTGACGTAACGCTGAGACTACGAACATACCAGGGTAGCAGCACATGACTGGAGGGTATCAAACGCTACAAGTTTGATAACAAACGCGAGCGCCCCGCGCTTGCTAGTGCACTACAATAGGGTAGCAGAACATTCAATAGGTGTGAATAGTTTCGTCTAACTATCGGGTGGTGGGCCGCGAGGGGTGGTGACGTATCACGCGATATCACTATAGGGGGCGATTTTGAAGGGCATCCCTTTACCAACAGAGATCGTCACTATAATAATATTTAGTTTTTATATGAAAATCAATTGATTTTATATGACATACGATGCTGATAACAGTAAATCAGTGATAACACCTATATATAGACATAATGCGATAAGAAGTTGTATTGATATTTTGTGCTGGCATACAAACTACATAGAGATTCTAATTTTTCTGACTGAGATTATCTGCGAACTTGAAGATTGAATTTTACAAATCTTAATTGAGATTAGGGACATTAACACCCATTTTATTCATATATATTTAGCAACAATAAAAAATATTATTATCGATACATTTTTTACCCAAACACAGTCTAGATGTACACTACTAATTTTGTAAAGTTTACAGACGTCACGTCTTAGTAGAAAAAACATGAATCAATAAATTACGCTCAAGGTATTTTCTTTTGTGTTTTTATATTTCCCTGGTACAAAGGGTCACGAGTTGGCGCTGACGTGCATGACGTAGAATGTGACGTAATGTTAATAGCCGTCATTATACAGGCAGCAAAAAAGCAATGCAATGTCTATGATTTCTAAAACTCATCGTTGTTCTCCTCAGGTCATTTATTATTATAGAGAATACACAAATGTGTGTATAGTGTGTGGGATTTAAACCAAGTAGGTATTAAACAAAAAAAGCATCAACATATTTTTCACTTATTATATATTGTTTTAGGTTCATTGTGCACGTATCTACATAATTATAAGTTAAGTACATAATTTGTTACCTAGCTATACAAAAGGGTCGATAAAGAAACTACGGTATCGTATGGACCTTGCGAATTCGCAAGACGTGCCAAAACTTTGCTCCTTTGGCATTTGACGCGTGACCTTTATACCTCAAGGATGGAAAAGCCTCACATGGGTGCTGAGTCGGCGCTAGAGGTCGAATTTACCAGGACTACAGTACTGTGTGAGATGTATCTACGACAGTTTACTTTCAAAGAATTTTGAAGTAGTGAACGAAATTAAATTGATGATTGATTTGTAAAGTTCAGACTTTTAATGAAAATCGTTTGCATATAAAAGTTCTTATTATAAAATAAATCTAACAATTATTCGTTACACACGTTTAAATTACTTAAAATTGAAGTGGCATAATATGTACTTTTGGAATTGATTGTATTCAAATTCATAATAGTAGATTACAATAGGTTCATTTACATGTGTACGTTATTATTACATATATTGTTTACGATCCCCATCACATAGTACGATTCCTATGTTTAGGCGGATGTTTAGAGATTATCTATATATTGTAGAGAGAGAGAATATATATTATAGTTTGTGCAATTTTTTTATTGTATCAGTAATAATATTTTACAGATACAATAAAAAAATTGCATCGGTTATAGAATAGACAAAATCTAGGTATGTCAAAATTGGATGTAGTAAAATTGGTAAGATTTACACAGCACTGTTCGGGGATCAGCAATACTCACCACCTATAATATGTACAACAATATGCTTTAAATTTTTGTTCAACTATTTAGTTAGCAATAATTTAGTGTTAATTCGTGTGTAGGTTAAGATAAAAGACGATCGACTACTTTAGGAAAAAACTTCGAAACGCTGTTATTTTTTTAACTGTTTGATGTTTCTTTTTTATCTTGTATATACATATGTAATTCTCTAAGAATATATTTATATCACACAAGGTTTGACCGACTTCCAATGACAAGACTGACAATTTAAAGGATTTATTTTAACTTTATTTTGTATTGCTTGCCAAGTCCTTGAAAGACTAAAGTAATATCTACTTAAGATGAGCTCAATTGATGTTGAAAATTAGGCAAAATTCATAATCATAACTACAAAAAAAATCTCCAAGGTCTAAAGGAAATTTACCAAAGTTTCCCCCGCCTATTTGAAGGCGGTGCCGACTTGACGTCACGTGCCCTTATTACTAGAGCTTCATAACACACAATGGATGCTTTCTAAAACTAAATACAATTTGACTATAAAATATCTAAGAGTAAGGCAAATAAAATACTACTATTGAACTTAGATAATTAGTTTATAAAAAAGATAGAATAGAATAGAAAAAAGCATTATTGTATACCAACAAAAATGTTCTTGCAAGGAAAACATCAGGTAAATATGTACAAAGGGCGGCCTTATCGCTGAAAGAAATTTCTTCCAGGCAATCTTTGGACGGAAAAAACAACAAGAAATAGATGAAATAGAAGATATTACCGACTTCAATGCGCCTAAATCATGATAAATTGTATTAATAGCTGTATTCTTTCACCCCTTAATGTTCCACCCTTAGAAGTACCCACCCTTGAGTACAACCAATTTAATTAAAAAAATAATTATTGAAATCGGTTCACAAATGGTGAAGATATCATTGAACATACACTAAAAAAACAATATTTAGTCGAATTGAGAACCTCCTCCTTTTTCAAGTCGGTTAAAATTTAACAAGAAAATGGTAAAATCTCTGAAGGATTGAGCAATGTGCATTGTTATCACTAAAATACAAATATACCGCAGCTTTCACTGCAAAAGTAAGTCTAACAACCGATTTAAATCCGACGCATTGTAAAAAAGAAAATTTGAAAATGAATACAGCCTTTTCTTCAAAATATTTCGTAAAAAATTTAAGAAGGAATTAGGTACATCGTAGAAAAAAAACTTACACAGTTGCCTGTATAATCAAATTCTTTTTTAATAAGTATATTACTCTCTTAACGAGTTCTATAGAAACTTCTCGGGTTCTGTATAAAATAACAAAATATGACGTCAAGCCGTGTTATTCTTGACTTTAATGTTTTTTTTGACAATAAAAAATGTATGAAATAAATCAAACAACGGTACATCCGTTATTAATTTACAAGGCATTTATTCTAGTGTGCACTCCACATATTTATAAACTCTATTTAATTATTTAAATTAATAAAAGACGAAATAGACGAAAATCAGATCTCTAAAAGTTAGACATCCTGCATCCTCTAAGCAACAGACTCACAGAGGACATTTATAAACATTTTAACGAACCCAAAAAAACACAACAAAATGCGGTGGCAGCCGGCAAAGTGACCATTTAGACTAATGCGCCTTCTGTGCAATGAAGGCGGGAAATTTCTGATCCGCCCAAACCCGCCCAACGACGTCCATGAAGGGCGGCACCACGTTTCCACGGGCGGTGCTTTTACTAGGATAACATACCGTTGAAGTAGATCGAATTGAAAACATTTGTTTTGTGATGAGAAAGAGACAGGGTTACAGTGTCTACTGCGCATGCCCGAATCACTATAAAGGTCAAGTATTTTCATATCCTGCTGGACGGCTTTCGCACACGGATTGCGGCATGGCGCGTGGCGCCGAAAAAGATCTGTTCGGGAAAATGCGTTTGCGAAGTTTTACATTGGTTTTCCCACGTAATGTAAAATCCTGTCTTGCTAATATATTGAAAGTTCGGTTGTAACCTTTATACATTTTTGTTTTTGTGTAGATATTGCAAGTAATAATCTATCAAATGAAAGCTCTGATAATAAATGAGTAGCTTGATGGACTCATTTAATAGGTTTATTAGAGAAAATTGAACTCTGCAATGTAGATAATATTTTTCACTATTACCCTAAAATGTAGATATTATTACATATCTTTGAAATAGGTAAAATATTTTATGTCGGAGTTTTTAATTAGTACATATGATCATCACCGCCATTGTTACCACCCGCCATCGGCCTGTGAACTTGCTAGGAATACCAGCTCCCACATTGACAAGACAAATGACCGAGTAGTTTCTTGCACAGACTTAGTCCTAAAGTAGGTTTATGAATTTTAATAAATAAAAAAATAATAGCATGTTTGTCAGAAAACTGTTACCGTTTCATCTAATTTATAATCACTATCACTGAGCATAAAGTAATACTAAAACGTGTTTCAGTTCAAGGGAAGAAATCTGCATGAGTATAATAATTTAGAATGGAATAGAATAATCTTTGTTGAACACCAACGACATATTGCTTAAAAAAATACGTGGATATGTACAATAGGCGGCCTTATCGCTAAGAGCAATCTCTTACAGGCAACCTTTGGATGGACAAAATTACTTCTCTGAATGGAATAAACAACTTAATAACACATAATTTTCCTCTCGTTAACGAGAATTCAATTCAAGGAATCAGTGATCATATAATAAATTCTTATAGAACATCTACTGTTTTAGTTAATAATATGTGTATTTTTTTCTAGATACTAACTTACGTAATAGCCTGATTTAAGAAAAGACATGTCCTTTTCAACAGAACTATTACTACATCTATCTAAATATTAATTAATGTCACGAATTCGAACTACTATAGGTATCTTTGTTTCGCTAACCAAGTTTTATATCGTACTATAATGGTAGGCGAGCTATAAAGCCCCGTGTATATATGGCTGATGAGCCCTGTAGTTTTAAATCTGGACGACCTTAACCGTATGAGAATGATGTACTGTACTGACGCAGGTCGTTAGTACTTTCATATTTCATTTTACGTAACAGTAGCAGCAGCGACATTTTACGAGGCGTGCTATTAGGGAGCGTGAGCCGGGTATCGAGCATCGTGCGGCGGCGTCGTACGGCGTCGTAGGTCGTGACGCGTTCGAGTGACGTCACTCGTGAGGGTGGAGGGTGCGACAGCCGGCTGGGCAAGGGTAGTCACCCCCCAGTGAAAGTCGGCCCGACGGCGTCAGTACAGCCTGGCTCGTCACTCGGCTTATACACCTTACTCATAGTACTTCCATTTTAACGGAGCTTAAACTCCAATCTCATGAATCGTAAATTCAATATCTGAGTTAAAGCCGAAAGACATTAAATTCAGTACATATACTCTATTGGAAATTTGTTGTCTAAAACAAGACAATGAGTAAAAATTTATAAAGTTTTGTGTGTAATGTTTCGCGAAAGAAAATGTTGACTATTGCTAAAATTTTATGCCAACGATTTATTTTACGAGTAGGTTATTAATAAAGTGGTGAAATTAAACAGTGAGGGGTAGGTACTGTTCAATGTCCATAGTGTTTCATTCCATAATTTTTCGTAACTCTTTAATATCGCAAAACTATAAATATTTGCGTATAACCCAGTTAAAGTGGCCATAAACGAAATATAGGTAGTAGCTAGAAACTTTTGCGTTTTGTGCGATTATTTCAAAACAATAAGTGTAAAAAGTTTCGAGATTAGTTGTTAGCAGAAAGTCTTAATATTTTTGAATTAAAGTGATGCCCTACAAGAGAATATAATGAGGCCTTCGACTCCTGTTAACCCAAACTTTTTATTTACAATCTAATTTCAGCGCCGATGCACGAAAGCAGCTAAAAATAGTCGGGGTTTGCGCGCTCGTGTCTGCCCGCAGCCGGTCCGCGTTTCTCCCTACACTATTTCTGTCTTCTAGAAAAGCATTGAGATATTCTATATGCAAAAGAATAGCAGTGTTTAGTTCAATTTTGGATAATGAGAAAAATGCGTAAAAAGAAGCCGGTAGTCGCGAAGTGGCAGTGACTCATGGTGTTATTGTGGTGTTTATAAAAATTGTGCTTCGACTACAACGCATTCGCAATAAGGTAATTTACTTACATGATTACCTCTTTATTAAATCTCCATAACATTTCATGTATATTATTGAGTGTACGTGCCTGTCTATGTGCCAATTTATTACGTTCGTCACGCAACGTGGTCGTAGTTTTCACTCATAGTACCTATGCTTTAGAGATGGAGATATTGTCCTGTCTTATTTCGTTACATGTATCTGAATAAAAGAATATTATTTCTGTGCTTCAGAAAGAATTGTGCTATTATTATTTTGCAAAGAAATCCACACAAACTCCAACAAAATAAGGTAGACAGATACCTAGGTGGCGTTGATGCATTCTCACCTGTGTTAATTGCCACATGAACGTGAGATAACGTAAACAAACAATAGTCTGCCTTACTACTAAGCCAATGTAGACAAGATATTTCTACTATGCCTGAATAATAAACATTAAACGTAAGACCATAAAGTTGTTTTTCTAAGAGCAATAGTTACAGAAGATATGCATCTAAAAGTACACAGATATGTCTTACAAATGATAAAGAATGGTTCATATATTTATCTTCGATCAATAACATACTACCTAATATAAAAGTTTAAAGAAGCTGTCTGAAGATTGTTTTAATTTAACTCAATTTAACAAAGTTTCTGAACACAAAATGTTTTCTTTTCTTTAAACATGTTTGTTTTCTCGAGCAAACATTTTCGTTAAACTATTTCAATTTTAAAGATACACGTTAAGAGTGCCTACCCAAATACTGCTGCGAGTTTCAAACCCAATCCGTTTTCTACTTAACCGAATGCAGATACAGCCTGTGCCGCTAGTATGAGTTCTACGATTAGTGTCGTCGACTCTATACATTTGCTGACAGTCCCTGTGGTGTATACATATGTATAAACGCTGGCGAACTAAAATAATGCACGAAGAGTCCGATGGTTGTCGATCGTTAACATTTACTGTAAAGTCTCTTATCTTCTACATTAATATAATAAATCTGAAGTTTTATGTTTATTTGTTTGTTTAAACCGCTAATCTCTGGAACTATCAGTCAAATTTGAATCATTCTTTTTGTATTTGATAGAGTATACATTGATGCAGGTTATAGGCTATGTAACATCACGCTACAACCCTTAGGAGCGGAGCAGTACGTGAAACTGTGGGGAAAGGCCAGTTAGGGATAAAGACTACCGATAAGCGGACAGAGCCGCGGATATAAGCTAGTCTTAAGCGTCCGTTAGACGCTCATGCAAACGTCAATCAATCGATTACCAAAAGTCATGATTGACGGATGTTCGTTGGTGATTGATGAAATAATATCGACATCAAAATCTCATCATGCAACCGTCAATCACTGCATTGGACAATAGGTTATTCGTCAATCACCGTTTTGATTGTGGCAAAACTGACAGCAAAACCTACCGTGTAATGGGCGCCTTACAACTTACTATTAGTGGATCATCAAAGCACTTAGCCATAGAATCAATAAAACAATGTATAAACGACTATAACATTTATA
Organism: Euplagia quadripunctaria; assembly: GCA_963859945.1. Lineage (NCBI taxonomy): Eukaryota > Metazoa > Arthropoda > Insecta > Lepidoptera > Erebidae > Euplagia > Euplagia quadripunctaria. The sequence goes on along the minus strand of OY982560.1, from coordinate 16,869,452 downwards.
TCACAATACCAACAAACAAGTGTAAAGTGTAATAGTAACAAAAAATAATAATAATGTGTAAGTAATTCACTAAGTTAACAAAACATAATTTGTGATTTAATTTTTGAGCTCTCTGACATTGTTGAGCAACTAGGAGATGTAGGTACTATTCATTGGTACAATAATTGTTACATTTTAGCCCCCATTAAGGCACTATTTTCGATATATATTTCCAAAGACTACTCTAACACTAAGTACATTGCAAATAGGAAGACTACGAAAATATCTAGTTAAAATTCTCTATACTACAACAATCTACAGGTTTCACTATTTTTTATGACTATTCTACATTTTTGGATTCTTAATTGTCACCCTACGTGAGTGCCTAATGCATGGATTTTACGCATTCATTTTACACATTCGTTAATGCGAACTTCGATTTGTATGCAATTATAGGAGTTACATGTGATTGACACTAGGTGGAGCTCTTAATATATTCAAATTGTAGTTAACATTTAAAACAACTGAAAAACACACAGTAGTAAAATACTCACACTACTAGGCTAGTTCAAACACACTTATTGCTGCTATATATATTTTGTAATGGTTATTTGCTTTAATTTACATACCACTAACTGCTACCTGTGATTTTTAAAGTTACCAAATTTAAATTTACCAAAATATCATATTTGTAATACATATTTATCAAAATTTTGTGTCACATTGTTCACAATGAACTCCTAAACTAATGAACCGATTATAATGAAACTTTGCTAAATGTGTGTGCAGTTTGGTCCAACTTGAAAGATAGGATGTTTTTTTTTATTGCAAATTACCAAGCCACAGCAATGCGTGGCCGGATAGCTTTTAGAATATAATTTATCAAAATTTCAACTATGTATATGAAGTTAATAAAGAAAATTCTATTAAATTCTCTTAATATTAATGTCTTATGTATAGCATAATTATTGATACAAAAAATAATAATTAAATATGTCATGTCTAGGAAAAAAATCCGCAAACTATTTCTAAAAGTATCCCATATGTACAGAAGTTATACATATGAGTGTTTATAAGATTAGTCATGAACATTAAAGATCTGATACAGATTTAAAGGACCTGTTAGGCGAAGTATGGATTAAGGGATATGGATTAAAAGATCAATTTTGTCTATTACACGCACCCTACTTATTTTCAAAATGCAGTACATTTACTTTTAGTTCATAAACATTTTAGTTTTAATTGTTTTCGTTTTTGCATTATCATAAAAAGTTTATATCAAATATTTAATTCATCACAAAGTTCAATTAAAATCAATTATAAATTTCAGATTAGACATACTATATACATCTACTACTACTAGCCCTAAAGATTTATTCAAATAGTTTGTAACATCAATTCCAAAAGGTACTAACGGTAAAAACTTAACCTACCTAAAATGTGAAAGGGTACTTTAAAATATCCCTATAAATAGGTGGATATGTGTTCCAAATGAAAATGTACTCTACTTAGATCTACTTAGAATTACTAAATCTAAAATTCCTGATAAGTTTTGCAGGTGAGAACACTAAAACGGTCATTTAAAAGTAGCGGTAGTGTAAAGATTTAGGCTTAGCAAATTAGCAAGATTGCCAACAAAAACGCTCAAAACATGGAGATACTTTAAGCATGGGCCAAGTAAACTACATGCTTACTTGGAGTGGATAACAAGAACACTAGTCACTACTATTTTGACCGACATAAGTGGTAATCATACATAACTAGTAAGTCATTAAAGTACATGTGCACCAGCAGCTTTAACTTGAACTATTAATTCAGATATTCATTGACTTTAATAAATACGCTTTGATATCTTATTTTTTATGTGTTACTATATACATGATATGAGTGTTGAAATAAAATATATAACAAATACCATTAGCTAGGTCCAGTTTTCATTGTAAAAATATTGATAAAACCTCTGAAAAATTGTATAATACACAAAATATCCTATACACATTTCATCTTAACTCTACAATTAAAGCACCAATTCAATACTTAAAACTACACCTAAACCTTAGTAAATATAGGATCTAAATATGCTGTTACTTTTGGCCAAATTTCATCAGATGTGCGTCCATGAAATTCTTTGAGTATTCCTTTTACCTTATAAAAGTCAATGACAGGCCTCGTGACACTCTCATATATCTCCAATCTCTTCTGCACAGCCTCAGGTTTATCATCCAGTCTTTGCACAAGATCTTCACCTGTTACATCATCTTTACCTTCAACTTTGGGGGTGTTAAATCCTATATTATACACTCTTCCTGAAGGTAAATGTACCCAACGATTCTTAACTCTGTCTATTATAACTTCAAATGGCACTACTAAGTTTAGAACGACATCCACAGGTTGTACTTTCCACAATGCATCAGCTTGGCCTACTGTCCTTGGAAAACCATCCAATAACCATGGTTGATGCTCGACTTTCTTCAGTTCAATTACCATAAACTTTATCATCACATCATCGGGCACTAGTTTCCCTTCATTTAAGAAGTTTTTCACTACCTTACCTAAATCAGTTTGCTTTTCAATGTGGTCTCTTAATTTATCACCAGATGATACATGTGCTACATTATATTTCTTCACTATTCGAGCTGATATCGTGCCTTTACCCGATGCAGGGGCACCCAGAATTAATGTTTTCAATAATTTATTCTTCAAAGACATTTTAAGAGACGACCTTTGTACTTCGATACGTAGAAACTACAGCTCACTCTATCGTATCTGCGATTGTATTTTATCTATAACATGTCCATTACTTCAAGTCTTAATGACCTCGATTGATAATAATGCCAATAAGACAATACTTGGCTGTAATACTTATGTATATATACAATATATTCTTGATAAAACCAGTTTGAAAAAACACGTAATATTGTTGTTTGTTTCGTAACATTTAATTCGTCCGTTTAATGAATGGAACTGTAAATGATTTTGCTACGACTGCATGCCTAATTATAATCTTTACAATTTTATTGCAATACAATTACTTGAAATTCAACTTAAAACAAAGAAAAATATACATAAATTAAAAGAAACACTGCACCGCGAAAACCCCGCAAACCACATATTTGAAACTTCAGTCAAATGTCAAATGGTTTAAGAACGTTCGTGAAACACAGCTACAGTTCGCGCGCAGGTTAAATGCGTCCAGCAATATTTCTTAGTGATTTGTTGCCAACTAGGTTTGATTTACTATAAATAATATGTATTATCTATCAGTTCAATATCTCAACTTCAAATATGATTGTAGGCATGACTTGTATTTTTAGTACATAATAATAGTGAACGTACTCTTTACACAATACCACCAAATTTAAAAAATATGTTACTTCTCGACCAGTTACAGCCAGATTACTTTATTTTTTATGCGATGTTCATATTGCTCTCATTACTTTTATTACTGCATATATTATGTATTCTGGCTATAAAAAAAGATTTTCTATTTATATGCGTGTGCTATTGTTATACAAAGTGTAATATCGATTTTTATAGTTTATGCGGGGATGATCTATTTGTACAATAGGAAGGTTTCAGTAGGCACGTGATGTCAGTATAGATACCAGTTAGGTAAGTTCTATTATGAAATGAAAAAAATGTGAAATTAAATGTAACGTTAAAGTTTTATTTCAGCATGGCGCTTGTAATGTTACCCTGTGATCTTCCCTGGTGGACGTCAGTGCAGAGGCACTTGAAGCACCTGCTTCTTACATCATCTTCGGCAAAACTTAGTGCTAGCATGATGAAAATTCATGACATGTGCAAGTAAGTACCTCAAAATGAAATTATTAATCTTAATTAATTTTCATAATTTTATTATTATTATTGTATAAAGAAGTTTCTTTCATTAAATGAGTAAAAAAATCGATTACTTATCGTTGGACTTCTTAATAATTTTTGATTCAGGGAAGACAGTGGACCCATGTCAAAAAACCGTAATAATAAGGTTGAAAAAATAAATAAAGGTTTGTTTTTCAACAGATTTTGAAATATAAGTTTCTTAAGACAACATTTTGTTATGTATATATTTTTGGCAATTGTGCACAATTTCGTGTCACTTTGTTTGTCCACGATGGATTCCTAAACTAATGGACCGATTTTAATGAAATTTTGGACACTGTGCAGTTTGGTCCAACTTAAGAGATAGGATAGTTTTTATCACAATATTTTTATAGCCACACGCGTGAGCGAGTAGCTAGTTATATTATAGTTTCTTAACATTAGCATTATTGCTTGCAGCATAGGCATAGACCCAGAAGACGACATCAAGGATCCCGAGTTGCTAAAAGGCTTAGAACAATTCCTGGAAGAGGAGATGACAGACGAAGAACGGCGGTATTTTCTCGACAACACTATAAGGATAATGGTGAACAAGGGACTTCACCTTAAACGCTGGCGACCACCGAAAGGACTCATGTTCAGCTTACAGCAACAAAGTAGGTGTCGAGTGTTCCGCTTGTAACACTGTAAAATCTATATAAATAAAAATGAATCCCTATTTCCCTTGGTCACGGCATCACGCGTGAATGGCTGGACCGACTTCGCTAATTCTTTTTTTTTGTGTTTGTTATTATCAGGAGAAGGTTCTTATGAAAGAAAAAAATAAGAAAGTTGCGCGGAAAATTAGAAAATTTAAGAAAACTTAACGAGGAACTTAAGCGGATGAAACCGCGGGGCGCAGCTAATCTAATATACAGAAATCTCGTGTCACTGTGTTTGTGACTGAACTTCTCAGAAATGGCTCAACCGATTTTAATGATTTTTTTTTGTATATTTGGTCGGTATGAGAATAGGTCGTAAAGTATTTTTCACCCTCCTGCCCCCACCCACCATTTATTCATCGTTAAAAAAAGGAAAAAAGGTATTGCAACGCATGCCGGGTTCATCTAGTGATTTTGTAAATAAACGCGGGATTACTTATCTAAAATAATGATAAATAAAACACTTTGACAATACTGAAGCCAGTAGCTATATTTGTGATTTTAAAATTAAATAAAGATGGGCTTATACGTATACACCGAGGTGCGTGCTAAATTTATATGTAAAGACAGAGGAACGAATTCTAAACAGGCTATGGCGTTTGAGGTTCATGCCTGTGTTGGGGAGTGTAAACAATTACTCGACCATGTCAGGACATAGCTGTACTCGAACTGGCTGTTGCCGGGAAGTCCGAGCCCACTTACATTAAAAATGAATATTTTTTTACTTATAAAACTAAAATTCGCAGGTGACGTAACAGAACTCGAGTATAACTTCGTCGCTTCGATGATCGCGCACGCGTTCTTCTCCACGTATCCCAAGCGGACGCTCAAGACACATCCCACGTTACAAGACTTCAACTTTACACATTTTTTTAAGAATTTACACAGGTACGTTTACTCAATAAAAGAGTTATGTGATCAGGTACATACATTATGACATAAAAATAAAAAAACGTACTATATAGTAGATATACAGGGTATATTTTAAAAAGGAACACTTACTTAAATCACTGCAAGGGCATGACCCTAGCATGTTACAATAAGAATTTTTGAAAAAACTATCCGTTTACAAGTTATGACTGTTTGAATTTTCAGGTGGCCCGAGAGTCACAGTGCGGTAAAACAAAAACATTTTAGAACTGTTTTCGGGTTGCCGTTTTGTTTAACAGCAAATCAAAGATCAAAGTTAAAATAATCGTTTTTTTTTTCAACATTTAATAACTTTGAAAGGAACGTACGTGGAAGTCTGAAACTTTCTGAAATTGTAGCGTGTAATGATATTAAAATGTGCTATAAATTTCAACCAAATCGATTTTAAACTTTCTAAGTTATTAACGATCATTTTTTTTCGCCTTAATTGCAAAATGCGCCATTTTTTTTCCAAATTACTAAAACTATTCGGACCAGCTTAGAAAAATTCAAAAAACCATTAAGTTTATGAGCCCGTTGGAATTTTTAAGAAATATCGATTTTAAAGTATTTTATAACGATATTTTGAGGTATACCTTTTTTTAGCGCAGCGCAGTGCATTTTTTTACTATTTATCTAAAAATAAAAATGCGTGGTAAGCCAAAATTTAGGTATTTTAGTGCCTTGACTAGGCTATTAGTTAAATGTTATTTTTCACTGCTTTAATGTGATTATTTAATTTTAGTAACGTGAAGTGCCAATATCAAGTTAGTATTGTTTACGTGAAAGATTGGGATTTGCGCCACCAGGTGGCAGAGCCATCGTTGCGCACATTTCTATTTTTAGGGGTACTTTCTTCTCTATAGGGATAGAGAAGAAAGTACCTCTAAAAATAGAAATAGAAAAAACTTCGTAATCGGTGTTTTAACCAACTTCAAAATAGGACGAGGTTCTCTTTCACCAGAATATTCTTAACGAGAATTCTTTGATAATAAGTTAGTACATACATGTTTCTAGGCCAGACAGTAATAAAAGGTTTTTTTTGCAGAAAATCGCAAAGAAACAAATTAAAAAGTTTACTCCACTACTTCGAATGGTTAGATAAGAGTAGCAACGAGGGATCTATTAAGTTAAGCAGACAGGTAAGCTCTGTCAGAAAGGCTAATTAAACCCTACATTACAACAGGCTAGATATATAGAAACGATAACCTGTGCGCGTAATCCGGATTAAGCTCGGTTGGGTGAGCTCATTTACTAAATATATGTACGCTCGTTCGTTCGCGACTTTTCCAATAAATAGACTTGGAAAACTTAAATTAGCGTGATTATTTAAGCGATAATAATATACCTCATAACATAACTTGGTTGGTGGTTAATTAGTAATGAGATTTCTAACGTACCTAAGTCGCACTTCTCAATTAATTCTCTAAACGAATAAGCCGCTTGCTGTAATACAACTTGAAAGAAATACATATAAGTCATCGATATTTTTATTAACATGAACCGATAAAAATAAAATTATCTGTTACCTGAATGTACAACTATATACCAGGTGTTACAAAAAGGTCTACACCTTTTTGTAACACCTTTTTTTTTTACCCCCCCCGGTGAAACCCCCACGGGTCATCATCTCACCGGGGCTAACGGTAAGATGGTATGTCGGACTCGAACCGACTAAAACCACACGGTGTTCCGTCACGGGGTCCTGATGCCGGGGACTCAGGTGTACCCTAGAAAGGAAGTCCCTGTGAGCCCCCGGCATACTTGGCCGCCTGCTCGACAGCAGGCGACCCCACAATTTGGTGAGGGGGCCTTGCCCCTCCGATTTAGAGAAGTGCGCGTGGAACACGTCGCGCCACCGTCTCAGGTCTGCTTCTGCTAGGGTGACGGGTAACCCATCCCGTCACCCCCAGGCAAGCGCTCATGGAGGCCGGAGATCGTCTCGCTCTCTCCGGCGCCTGGTGCGTCTTCTTCGGGACGGGGGAGTACTAGTTCTCTCCCGTTCCCTTTCCGCCGCCTCCTTGGTACTCATCACTTCCTTGCAAAACGAGGCGGCGGAATCCCATGCGCTCTCGTGCTGGACCATAGCCATCACCATGGTTTCCAGTGAGAGGCTGCCTATAATCAAGGCCATCGTGAGGTCAGCACGTTGCCGCGCCCACCCAGGGCACTCCACCAGTGTGTGGAGTGCGGTGTCCTCGCGACAGCCCATGCAATGGTGGCACACAGACGTTGGCTCCCGGCCTATTCGATACAGGTACTTAGGTACCAAAGCAGCCGTGTCCGGTAAGCACCTGTGTCATCGGTAGGAGAGTGCGCCATGTCGCCTCTCCAGCCAATCTTCCATGATGGGTCTTACCGCCACAATTGTGGCGTGCCCCACCTTTTTATAACACCTGGTATATAGTTGTACTTAATGATATTTAAAACCCGTTAATGATGCAAAGCGCTAAAAATTTAAGAATAATTCATGATTTTTATTTTGTAACTCATAAATTGAATTTGGGAATTGACATTTTTAAGTACTTAATTAAATTTTTCAGACTAACTGAACTATTTTTCGGCAATACATATAACCACACCTTTCTATAACACATTGTGTAGTTTGTAAAGATGGCTTCAAAACAGAGACGTCCGCAGTGAAAACTCTAATTTAACAGAAATTTTAAAAGCAATTTGCATTTTAAATTTGCATTTTAGGTGATGTCGTCAAAACAGTGGTTAACAATAGAGGACTGGTTAGAGTGTAGTCTGCCTCTGTGCAAGTTGATGGTGAGGCACGAGGGTCGCCCGGAGCGGTGTGAGAACGATGACGCTATCAGAGTGTGCTTCGCTTCTAGCAGAGTCGGCGGAGACGCCCTTATAGATGGAGAATCACAGGTAATGAATATTCCACATTCAAGAACAATTAACCGGGTAAAGAGATTCTGAAGTGTCTAGGACATTAAACAGATGCTGCTGTATATAGGTACCTACAGCAGTAGCTCCATCTAGTAAAGAACAACCTAGACTGATTGGATGCGTAGCAATATCAACATTTTTATAGGTCACCTTAGGCTTGCAAAATTAGGGGTGTCACTCACATGATGTAACCAACAAGTAAATAGCACATCACTTCAGAACAGCTGCACTTATTTGGCTAATTCTATATTTTTTGTTTTATTCGTAATTTCTAGGACAAGGTTTGTCTAAAAATTTTTTTTTTTTTTGAGACTGATGTGTTATGTCGGAATCGAACCGACTAAAACCACGCGGTTTCCGTCACAGGTGGGTCTCGGGTAGATATACCCTAAGAAGGAAGCCTCTGGGAACTGACAGCAAGCGACCACACCGTGGAAAACGGGGGCCATACATCCATCTAGAAAAAAAAAATGGAGAAACAATGGAAATGTTGGAAATTTTGATCGGTATTTTTATAAGAGAAAGTCGCTATATTTTGACGTTTAAAACGTCATTGTATTTAATTGTGTGAAATGCGGCCCAACTTGAGAGTTTTGCGCTGACACTGTGTGTGTGTGTGTTTGACAGGGTCCCTGGATGGTTTAGATTCATGACTGGACCCGGTAGGTGGCGCAAACGGGTTTTAGAATTCTTGTATAATTTTTTGACAACAATTATTTTGTGTGTTTTAGTGGGTCCCAGGATGGTTTGGATTAACAATTTATTCTCAGTAGGCTGCAAGCGGGTTTCTAGAAATTATTTTGTTATTGGCGAAAGTTTTATTGTTTTTTTATAAGATTTTAGTACCTATTTTGATTTCAACGTATTTATTTTATTGTTGAAATCACTTATGACACAAAAAAAAACTTCATAAATTATTGATTTATAATAACGTTCGGACAAGACAACGTCTGTCCTGTCGGGTCTGCTAGTGCTGAATAAAAATGAGCTATGTGAATATTAATATACGAAGGAATATTTTTTGCAAGAGTACTTATTTATGGTTAGCGCTACTTAAAATCTTTACATTTTTCATATTAACTTTGGAGCGGAAAGAGGAAAATGTGCGAAAAGCTAAGCTTCATGGCTTAATTATTCGTGTAGTTATTTTAGTTAAATATGTGTTTAGAAGCAGTATAACAACGGACCAGCGATCAACATATTATTATCATTGTTATCTATATAGAGTTGAAATAATGAAATTATCTTTTTTCAGGAATCTCTATCGATGTTCATGATGCCGGAGCTGTTACCAGCGATGTTGTCAGTGGAAGCCCTTGAAGACAATGAGGTGTTGAAAGTGGAAGGAGTTAGATTGTTCAGCAGAATTAGCGATAAGAGACAGAAAACAAAAATCGAATTACTAGAAGAACCTATAACGGTAATAACGATACCTAGTTTACTTCTGAAGTAATTTTTAAGTATAGTTTGAATTCTTATCAGATTTTATTCTCCAGCTACCTACATACCAAGTTTCATCGCAATTGGTTCAGTGGTTTTTGCGTGAAAGAGTAACAAACATCCATCCATATATCCATCCATCCATCCATCCAAACTTTCACATTTATAATATTAGTGGGATTAACATGTACCGAGAATTATTTATTCACAAGAAAATAGGAGCTCGCGGTGGCTCCCTTCTTAGGGTAAACTCGAGTCCCCGCAATAGGGTCTACTGTTGTTATTACTTACGTACGCATTGTTTGTACTTGTGATGGAAGACCATAAGGTTTTAGGTGGTTTGATTCCGATCATTCTGACATAATATTTCACCATTCACGCTGGTGAAATGATGACCCATAGGGGTTTCCACGCAATAAAAAAAGGGATCTAAACCTGCCTCTCTATCCTAAATCCTAGTGCCAAACAGAATAACATCAGAATGCTTGTGTTCCAGGTGACAGTGTGTCTCATGGATGCAGAAGACTACAGCAAATTACCGCTTAGCCAATGGGAAGAAGACAACGTTCTGCGAGAACTCAACAAGTGTCTGCTCGCATTCCAGCAAACACCTATGAAAGCCAGAGATGGCACTCGACACGAGAGGAGACTCTCACCTATTGGTAAAATAAACTCTTTGCCCAATTTTTTTTTACGGAAATACTTTAGCTTAATAAAGAAGCGGCGGTAGCATAATGGCTAAGGTGTAGGACTTGCGATCAAGTGGTTGCCGGTTCGAACCCCGCCCAGTGCACTACCAACGTGAACCCACTCCTAAGCTGGAGGGGTTAACAAGAATACTAGTAATGTGTGACCCACGTTCCTAGTATTATATTTTAAAAATACGTTCCAGTAGTTATTTTATTAATAGTAAATAACTGGCCTGTTGGCCTAGTGGTTAGTGATCCTGACTACTATGCCATAGGTCGTGGGTTTGATTCCCACCCGGGTCTGGGTGTTCTTTGTGTCCGTTGTTGTATGTTTGTAAAGTCCCCCGCAACACAGGAGTAATTCCTAATGCCAATGCGGGAGTTGTCTTTCGTAACAAAAAAAAACCTACTTAAGTCTCCACCGTAACAATAACAATTTTAGAACCTTAGCGTAATGATTAGTAGCGTGTTCGAACCTCACCCGGTGAACTACCATGGTGAGCCTACTCCTTACAACCATTTCGTGTAGCTGGAGGGGTTAACCAGTAGTAGTTAATTAATCAAGCATTGTACGACAAAAAAAAATTAAATCAAATATCTGTCGGCTACACTGTTCTAAAATTTTATCACACCTTTTAAGTAACATCCTGTATAGTATTAAGTTAAATATATGTATATTTTGGATGTACTTTAAAAAATAAATGATTATTATTATTATTAAAAAAAATCTTTATAAAAAATAGAAAAAATAAAAATAGAAAATTAATAAAATAGGTAGTAAGCGTATTGATGTTTATGACAATCACATTTAGCATGGTACTTTCACTAAAGTGAGGTCTTGCCGCTCTTAATACATGTACACGACAAACAAGATATCAAATGAAACAAAACCAATGTCAATTCCATAACTGAGGCGAATCTAATGATACCTCATGTAAGGATATTATTATTGGTCTCAATACACAAGTATGTATGTCACCGCAATAACAGCGACCCCAATAACATATAGTTTCCGTATTAATTATCCCACTACTATTATAAATGTGAAAGTTTGGATGGATGGATGGATGGATGTTTGTTACTCTTTTCCGCAAAAACTACTGAACCGATTGCGATCAAACTTGGTATGTAGATAGCTGGAGACCTGGATTAACCCATAGGCTACTTTTTATCCCGATATTCCCACGGGATCGGGACTTACGCGGGTGAAACTGCAGGGTGCTGCTAGTTTATAATATTTTTACAAGTCAGCTAAATATCTGTTTGAATGTGTGTATAAATGTTAGCTCACACACGATTAATATTAGACCATAAATACTTACTCCAATGTGGGGTCAACTGCTGCTGGCCACCAAGGTCTGCAGGGGTTCCTGGAGACTTCCTTCTTAGGGTATATCCGGGTCCCCTGTAATAGACCCACTTGTGACGGAACACCGTGTAGTTTTAGTCGCTTCGATACCGACATACCACTTTACCGTTAGCTTCAGTGAGGTTATGACCCGTGGGCGTTTACACACGATAAAAAAGACTAAATACTAACGCAATTTACTAACAAGGAGAGTAATAAAATAGTATCTGAACACGCCACAGTAGTTTCACTACCTACATTTTTCACTAGACCTGATTTCATTGGTCAAATTTAAACGGTTTAGGCTGTAGGACGTCTCTAAGAATTATACAATTAGCCATACGTAATACATGCATAAGCTCACTCAATTCACGGCAACTGCCAGTTCGACTTACGGCTCGTGCTATATACACTCCTTAATTCATCCGTATAAGAAATATCCATTGGAAAGTAAATGGTCGCGCACGGTACGGTTCCAGAGGAACTTCCTCCCGCGAACGCTCCGGCTGTAGAATGAGCTCTGCCGATGTTTTCCCGGGGGACTACAGTATGGGGTTCTTCAAGAAAGGAGTGCATAACTTTTTCAAGGGTCGTCAACGCGCCTGCGAGTCCTCTGGAATTGCAAGCGTTCATAGGCTACGATAACCGCTTACCATCAGGCGGGCCGTATGCTTGTTGGCCACTGACGTAGTATAAAATAAAAATCTATTCCGAATTTTCCCATCTTTGATTTTCTCAAAGTGTCCGGTGACCAAATTATTGTTGGCAAAATGTGGCTTTTTTATACGAATCTGTCTACCCCATCAGGGATAGACCGTCGTGAGTGTATGTATGTATGTGTATAAGCAACTGTTTTCCGATCTGCAGGTGAATCATGCGGCCACACACCGCCAGAGGTAGAAGCCAGTGTAATGATAAAGCAGGCATCCTCGTGCAGCACGCTCAACAGTTACAACAGTCGCAGTCCTTCGCCGCACAACTACTGCGCCGCCACGCTCAACCTTAACGACCCCAGTAAGTACCTAATACATAAATATGTAATTATACCTTTTTTTCTACTTGTGAAAACGTCTAGGGTCGCACCACCGGGATATCCGGGGTTTTTAAGGTGTGGCAGTGAGTCGGAATTGAGCCGACTAAAACCACGCGGTGTATACCATAGGTCTAAAATAGTAACAAAAAATATATGTATACTTAATCTCGATGAAATAGTTTCTCGACACTTCCAACAACATAAATTTGCACGGTTGCTATAATAATTTTTTCGGACATAAAATTGTGATTAAATTTATTAATTGCAAAATATTTTTAATACGGAAGGATTTCATTGTTAATTCGTTTATTGTGGTTTCATTCATCTACCAGCGAGACAATATTTAATAACTCTGTAGATATTATTTAAAATATTCCATCGAGCTGGCAACAATACATTCACACATTCTATTTACCCTTACCGAAAACCTGCATGTTATTTTTTTTTTCTGAACCAAAGACGTTAATTTAATTCGATACAGATTACTTTCCCCAAACAGTATACAAACACTACTTTTCCCCAACGAAGTCGTCCATTTTTGGAATGAACACGGATTAAGTACGTGATCTTGAAATATAGTTTTGTTTGACCTAGTATACTAACTTTATGGTCAAAACAATCAGTATAAGAGCTCAAATTACGAAACGATAAATTTTCGAGATTTCGGTTCCTACAAATAGTAACGATCTCATACGAAAAGGAAAGAAAAGTAGGAAATTTCGGCTCATATACTTATTAAAAAACAAAGTGTTTCTTATATCAACTGAGCTAACGAGAATTGTATTAACTTCCAGGTGTAGAATTAACAAAGAAGAAATGCTGGTTATCCCCAGACGGGGGCATGTTGAACAACCGTCGCGGGCGGTTCATAGTCCTGGGCTCGTCGGGAGAGTGTCTGCCCGTCACGCGTTCACCCCTCGCCTTGGAGGACGACCAAGAAGACAGTCTGTACTCAAGCTGCAACTCTTCAGACACAGAAGAGTACCACAGTGCGAATGAGACATACGATTACGGTATGTTTATAATACAAAGCATAGATAATATTCTCCGTTTAAATTATAAACTACTTAATAACGTTTTTTTCGTACAGGATAGTAAGTATATTTAACGCAAAAATCTTTATTTTTGTATTATTTATCGAAATGAATTTCCTTATCACACGTTACACTTAAGACGATCGGCGCCGGCAGCGAGAGAGAAAAAAAAATGTTAGCGTAACGAAAAATGCTGACCGTGAGTTGATTTATTTTATTTACGCCATCTGTGTATTCTGCGCGATACTACTGTACTTTGATGTTGTTGTATACTAATTATCCATATATTGGTTCGGGCAACTTTCACAGATGGCGCAATTTTAATTTCGAGTTTTTACACTATTTACTATGTCGCATCGTCAGTCATTAGTACGGCGGCTTAGAACGCCCTCTATAATTAATTCACCATCAGCGCCATCTATCGGCGTTAGGCAGAGTCTAGGCGGAGAGGGATTGGCGTGCGGACAGACGAGTTCACTTTAAGTTTGGTCGCCGCCGAGTCAACACTAACCTGTACAGTGTTTCTTTACGTGTTTACAATACATCAGTGAATAAATATGAAAAGGGCGTTTTTTTATCGCCCGTACCCACTTCGTGCCCACATTATGTATAATCGTGTGCCTGAAGATTTCACAACTGTATATTGATACAATTAATTAAATCCATTTAAAATATTTATTATAGCAAAAGGAACGTCCCAAGACACCTCACGCATTTTTGGTAGCAAGTGTTGCCGGACTACTTTATAGTCCAAATTCTTCGTCGTCGTCGTCGTCCAAACGAAGATAATAAAAAATAAGTCACAAATGGCAGGACCTTGTTAATTTATAAGTTAATTTAATTTATAGATTCTATCATTGTATGTACGAATGTCCGTCTAAATTGGTGGAGGGCAGAGGACCAGAGTTCGTCAGCCTCCAAGTATACGGAGTCCCTAACAATAATGGCCCGGACCACCCAGGGGCGGATCCAGCAGCCTGCCTTAGGGGGGCGAAAACAAAAAATTACCTGATGGTTAAAAAAGTTACTGACAACATTTTTTTACATGCAGATTATCCCTTCTTTTGTACCCTTACTGTAAATTTTAATATCATGTTTGATATCATAACAAGAGACATAAAAATAGGGGATTAAGTTTTTTTAGATTAACTTTAAATTTTTTTTTATCAATAATGAAGTTGGTAAGAACTATAACCTTGACTATGTCCTTGTTTTTAAATATTAATTATTTTTAATTATTGTTTAAATAGATGAAATTATTTTAATTTCATAAATTTGACTCTCTATAGGCTATTAAAACTTAAAACTACAAGGGACTTTGATTGGACACAATTTTTCGTTTTTTTTAATTTTTAGAAAGCTTAGGAGGCGTGATTGCCCCTATCACCCCGCCCCCCCCCCCCCCTTTTGGATCCGCCACTGGGACCACCGGGAGTTGATGGCTTAGTTCCCGCGTTGTGTGTAGTTCTCAGCGAGCTGGTAAATTGACTAGATCTAACAACTAATACGCAGCATCCAACAATAGTTATGATTAAACTCTGCTATGAGAATCTTACCATTTCACAGGTAGCGAAGACGAAGGCCGCGGCGAAAGTGCGCGCCCCAATTCATTCCAGTACCTCAAAGAACTGTCTACTGAAGAAAGACGGCTAAGCTTCGCGGACAGACTAAGAGAGGCGTTGCGAAGAGAAGCAGAACATTCAACTTCTACCAGCACAGGGGGCTGGTCTACTGACAGCTCAAGTTACGCTGTAGGAATCAGCATATCTGGAGCTGAGGTTCACGACAATGATATTAGGTCAGTAGGATCGCAAATAAATAATTGATTGATGATTGATTGATTGATTGATCTATCGTGGTAAGTTAGACCCTAAAACGAATGCCTCGACAAATAATGGCCTTATTACGATGGCTTATCCCAATTAGTATAAAGAGCGTTATATTGTGCTTTAGATGAATTTTACTAACTTTTAAACTTTCGCGTTCCATGATATAATTATGCATTTATACGAGAATTAACGCGATTACGGAATAGTTTAATTACATACCTCTGAATTGCCTGACGTTTCGACCAGTCAGCCTGTAACCACGGCCAGTGCAACCTGGTCGAAACGTCGGGCAATTCAGAGGTATGTAACACCTATTCTGTTTTCGCGTTAATTCCCGTATAAATACATAATTAATTCATATGAATTTTTTTAAACTTATTTAAAGCTGGAGGTTTCCAATTGAGACTTTTTTTTTATGTTTGTTCACGACAACTCTGCTTAGGGTTAGAGAGGCAGGTTAAAATCTGATAATATTATCCATGTGAAAATCATTAAAATCCTAGTTTTGCACGTTTTTACAAGTGTTTAAAACTATTCTTATATTTCTGAGAACGTTTTCTTGTTGTAGGGTTAAACGCGGTGGTTCTGTAGGATTTGTGCTAACAGAAAAGGAGACCATGAGCAACGGTAACTCTTCACCCAGACATAGACCGCTTGGCAGAAATGAAACCGGCAACAGCTCCAAATATAGCTTTAGCACGGAATACACGTGAGTACCTACAGCTTTTTTATCTTGTGTAAACTCCCACGGGTTACCTTATTGGGCAAATGGGGAAGTGGTATGTCGGAATAGACTATCACCACACGGTGTTCGGTCACACACAAGTGGGTCTATTGCAAGGGACCCGGGAATAATGAGTACCTACTTATAATCATAAATTTAAAATACCTCCGACTCGAAAATCCCTTTAACGATTACAAAAGAGCTGATGATCTTCGAACAGATGAACAGATTTTTTTGAATTATATCTAAGAACACTGGCGATCAAGTCACCTTTCAAACAATAAAAACCGCTCTCAAATCGGTTCATCCGTTTGGGAGCTACGATGCCACATACAGACACACAGACACGTCAAACTTATAACCTCCCTGTTTTTGCGTATATTTCGGGAATGTCAGACTAGTTTCGGACTCGACCCTTTATCAAGTGGTGAACTTGTTGAAGTAACCTTCTGCGTCATTGTGGCGCTTGACACCGAAGCAGAAAGTCGCTACACACGTGAAAAAAAATCTTATATTTTTAATAAATATGAATACCACTTACGGAAATTTTTCATTGTAATACACGAGTACAACGCAACGTATATACAACAATATTCCGAACTTTATTTAATTAAATCAAATAAATAAAGGTAGGGAGACTGCTTGGTCATATTGATTAAAGTACAACAGATGGCTTTAGCAATTCTCACAACAATATTGACGAAGTAATTAAAGCGACGGTAGCGTAATGGCTAAGGCGTCAAACTTGCGATCAAGTAGTTGCAGGTTCGAACCCCAGTGTGTACCGGCGTGAACCCACTCTTAACACAAACGTTTAGCTTAGCTGGAGGGGTTAACAAGAATACTAGTAATGTTACCCACGTTACTAGTATTCTTTATAAAAAAAAATATTAAAAAAACGTCACATCCTCCATTAATCCTATGAGCCCAAACTCGAAGGGTTTCTAGTAGCCACTGAAGAGTTCCACTGTCCACCTCCTAGCTCTATCATCAGATCAGCTCCAAGATGCCAAACTATGGTTATGTCATCCAATCTACATATGCATACAAAGTTTCATTTCGACACGACAATTAGAATTAGGTTGTTTACATGTTACTTACAAGAGTTACAAGAAAAGCTAATAAAAGCGTCAGAGAATTGCTCCAATTTCTGACATTCTGACAAGATTCTGACGTGTTTTTAAATCTGATGACTATCCAACAGCTGAATCGAGACTCCAGATTACGGCTATGGTACTATAAACAAGTGTCCCATTTTAATTCACCTTCGCCTACTCTGTTCGCAGTTCAGAGCTGGAGGAAGTATACGAACAGTTCAACCAGTGGCTCAACGACCCCATTGTCGACTCTGACTCCGGCGAACACAAGAACAGAGAGTTAGACTCTCGAGACTTGGCTGTGATAAGGTGATTTTTTTTGTATTCATTATCTTCAATTATATTTATTATATCAAATTTCATATATATCTATATTAATTATAATCCGCCCATTAAACATTACCAAAGGATAGGAATGTAGAATTGCATTACGAGAATCTATTTTTATTATTACCATTTTCAGGTTCGCAGGCTCTCTTCTGAAGCGTACTTTAAGCGAATCTTTAGCAGTGGGTCCAGTCAGCGCCGGCGGTGGGGCTGACGCTGCTGAACTGTACGGCAGGGAACCCAGGACTATACCCCACAAACCGCTGGCACTTGCTGCGAGATCACTGTCACTGGAGCTCGCGAGACATCGACACAGGCTCGCCGCACATCTTGTACGTAACACTACACTATGTGCATTGATAACGAAAGGTCATATTTACAGTTTAGATGTTAACTGAAATGCCTTAACATTATTTTTTATTAATAAGAGTTGGTTACCTTATGTCGTGAAGCAATTCTAGGAAATGGTTCATCACAACTTCTACGACTTTCTCAACGTCTAGCTACCCCCTACCCCGTCTATGGTTACGCTATATATTCTACTCGATAGTAACAACTTACTCTTCAAAAACTAAACTAATATTTTTAATACTAAACCGGGATTCTTCTCAATAACTTGTATGTTCATTTTCAAATAAAAATACATTTATTTTCCATCATTAGGTACTGAAAGGAATACTTTTCTTCAATATGGAGGCGGCTATATATCTTATTCTATTATCGTTATATGATTTTTGCAACCGCAGTAATGAAACCATAAACTTAGTATACTAAGTTTATGAATGGAAGATAGTTAGTGTCATCCTTTTCTAGCATACTCAATTGACGTTGTTATAGTGACTCTGTACTGAGATGAGTTTAATTACACTTGCAACATATGTTTTAATGTTGGCGACGTGAGATCCGTTCGATATGTCTTTTTTGGATGTCAATGTGTGCTGCCTACTCCACTAAATAATTCTTTTTCGTTATTTTTATACTCCACTACACAAAATACTATATTAAAAGTTCGCCTATAACTATGAAAAGTAGTTAGTTGTCGAAACACAACAACAGTACAATATTAGTAACAAAAATTTTTAAAATATTATAAATTGTATGGAGGCTAAGTAAGATCAGTTTCTTTTAAATTTTAGCAGATTTTACGGTCATTAATGTAATTGAGACATTCTTATAATGGCAACATTAACGTCTGGTCGGCCATGTTTGTATTGCGTAGGTAAACACGTTAAATTTGGAATTAGAACAGTCTCAGTAGGAGAAGTCTTAACTTGCAACCTAAACCTATAAGGCTGATAGGCACAGGATACAGTTTCTCATTGAGCTTGCACATTCTTGTTTGCTAAGTCGGTAATATAGAATAAGCAAGCATTCTAATTAAAGAATAGATCTTTAGATGCCTGGGTCTAGCTAATACCGGAGGAATGCATTTTAATAACTTAACAAGAGATCGTGATATTAGTATTTTTTTAGACCCACTTTCCAGATACTGTTATTCATGTAAACCACAGCAAGGTTCTTGACACCTTCATCAGGTTGAATAGTAGTAGATATCTAGGTACATTTAATTTTTTTACGAAGGAATGACGAGAATGCTAAATAGACGGTTTGTATGTAAATAAGTACGTACTTACAAAATTTAACAACAGCTGTAACAGATTATAACAAAAAGTGCAATAAAACAATGTACAGATAAAGTATTAAATGTTAACAAAAAATAAAGTGACGTAATCTTAATTCAAACTGATATGTTTTGACAGAAACATAAAGTAAAAGAATCTATACCAGAGGAGATAATTAAGGACAGTCGAGCGAGGACCGAGAGGAGTGACAAGGGCGATGGGGGAGGAGGCAAGTCAACAGACACCCCCAACCCCAGCGCTAGGAAGAAAAAGTTGAACTGGGTGATAAACATGATCGTAGAGACCATTGAGGAGACTGTCGAATGCGAACCGGTCACTGTCAAATTAAAGAAACCGAAGGTAGACGAACACCCAGCTGTCGCTAACTCTCAATATATTTACTAACAATACATACACTAAATAAAAAAGTACTAAGTATGTTGTCTTTGCTTTCTGTCGAAACATATACTTCTGTAAATGTGCATGTAACTTAACGAAGCTGATGTTCACTATGCTCCAAGTAATACCTTTGTCCGCTCATTTGTTAGAAGCTAGTTGGTATCAAGGGCGGATCCAGCCTTCATGTGGAGGGGGTCATTGTGACGGAGGGATGAAAAACGTAACCTCAAGAAAATTCCATAAATACTTACTTACCATTGAGTACCTACACAGCGCCACACCACTGTGTTTTCGTGATTCCTGGAATCCATAGCTTTTTTTGTGAAAAGTTTAAATATATATAGTGAAAAATCGTAAAAAAAAATATCGTAGAGCCTATAACCCTCTCTACGGATCCGCCGTTGGTAGGTTTGAAGTTTTACGAACGCACTTGTTTTTTCGGTATTCCTAAAAAAATTGCACATAAACAGCTATTCAAAAAGCATTCCTGAATAATTGAAGAACGTTTCCAATAGACACCGCATTTTCATTTTTCGTTTTCCTGAGCCTGGAGGTCAAACTAAGTCCTGCAACATATTACACATTCTTGTTTGAACCAAGCTCTCAATTGCTAAGTAAAGAAACATAATATATTATATTATAATATATCGTCGTATGACCTACATAATTATGTATGTTATCGTGGTATTAACACACCGTGATGTGGACTGAAGAAGCGCAGTTTCGATTTATAAAAGCCATAATCGGTACGTACCTACCCACTTTACTGCTACACGTAGTAGTATGCACTCATAGTAGTTTCACTGGTTAAGTACTTACGGCTAATTTCTAGCGTGATATCTGTGTGATTAATATTTGTAACTCTTTTTTATCCCAAGTTTTCTGTACTTATCTCATGACTCAATAATCTGACATATTTTTATGTTTATGTGTATGTCTGTGGCCTACATTTTCTAGTATAGTAATAGAAAGCCGGGCACTATACTTAAATATGTGTGCTTATATTTTCTATATTTTTTAAATCGTGCTGTTTTCCGCAACGTATGTAGTCAGACAATGATCTCAAATATTTCTATATTAGTAAATAGTAAATATATAAAACACGTTTAATGTATAAAAAAATTAAGTTTGTCAAGAATGCATGTTTTTGTTGTGAATAAAAATAAGCGTTTCTGACAAACTTACCCGCAAAATTGCATAAACTGCATAAACATGATGCGCGTACTGCTGCGCTCGCCGTAAGGTCGTCACTCACTGATCTACCCGGTACTCGACTAGCACCGCCTCTTCACGCGATGTCTACTCGTTGTCGAAGGGTGGCGAGTTGACGAGACGTAGTCAACGAACAAACATCGCATGTCAACGACATCGTCGTCGTGAATGACGACCTTAAGTCGGTGCCAACATAGCCACCTCTCTCCCTCTCTATCAAGGCCAATTACACACGTTTGAATTGGAGAGTGAGCTGAACCTCATCAGGTTACTTAGTTAATACGTAATTTAGTATTACATAATAAATATAGTAATCCTAACTAATGTTACTAATATTATAAAGGCAAAAGGTTGTGTGGATGTTTGTTTGTTACTCTTTCACGTAAAAACGGGTGAAATGATCTGGATGAAATGTGGCACTGAGGTAAATTACAGTCTGGAATCGCACAATCTTTGTGATAGATTTCACTAACAGCTTAACAGTTATTTGTTTGTTACTTTAAACTTTTTCTTTTTTTTATGAATAAAGCATACTAGCAACGTGGGTCACACTTTACCAGTATTCTTGTTAACCCCTCCAGCTAAGGTAAATGCTTATGTTAGGAGTGGGTTCACGTCGGTGTGCACTGGGTGGGGTTCAAACCCGCAACCACTTGATCGCAAGTCCGACGCCTTAGGCATTACGCTACCACCGCTATCTTCTCAACCGATCATCATGGAATTTTCCATACCCCTTATTTGGGGTACAGAAAATATATAGGGTACCTTTCATCCTGAAAAAAAAAACACTTCCCGAGGGATACCTACCTCAATACCTAACCAGCTTTTTACAAGCCATTAAGTACAAAAAAAAACATCAGTGTAACAATTACGCCCGTATAAACAAAAGATACTTTCCTAAATAGAAGTTCTGCTATATAAAGCTACTTTAAGTACAATGGCTCATAGATATAATATAAATAGAGGCGGCTAGCCTAGTATATTAGCCTGTATAGTCCTGTCACAGTCCCCTACAATAGGGCTTGCCAATCCCAATCAGTGAAGAGGAGATAAAGAGATGCAAGACCTGCACAATCTATTTTTTTTTTCTTTTACAGCCAACTTTCCGACTCTATTTATATCATCTCTATGCAGTGGCTACTGTGACTATTTATCGATGACAAACGACAGTAACAACGATAGTAATGTTTATGAATACTAGTGTTAGACAATCATTTACTACAGCAGCCATCTATACCTACTAAAAAAATTATGAAGATTGTTTCACTAATCGCGCTAATCACAGCTAATTTTATTTATATTTAAGATGTTCATAGACTCTACATTACGCTACAATTCATACCAGCGAAACAGTAAACGTCACCGAATCTCGTCTACTGTTAGCAAGTACCCAGTTGCGTAACCATAGGGTGGCAGAGCGGTCAAAATGCCACGGGCGACCCCAAGGCCCTAAGCACAAGCACAAGAGTGAACTTGTGCCCCATCCGATGAATTTGCCATGGGCCTTAGATGGTATAGTTACGCCACTGCAAGTACCCTACACCATAAAAACCCATATCCCAATTAAAAGCGGCTGAAATCGCGAGAAACCTCTAGTTTTAAAATAACTTTTATCTTTAAGAGTATAATCATCATTTTATCGTCAGCTAACGCAGCTTGCACAAAAGATTACAACGGGTGGATCGTGCCGGCCCGTGGCAACGGGCAACTGGGGCTGTGGCAAGAGACTGCGTGGGCATCCACAACTGAAACTGTTACTGCAATGGCTGGCTGCCAGCGTCGCTGGTGTACCAGCACTTATCTATTATACGTTCGGAAATGAGAAACTATTTAAGGTAAGAGTAACTTTGAACTCGGTCAGTCTTTGTAGGAACTTAAATTCTAAAGTAATTAATATTATCAATTCGAAAGTTTGTGAGCGTGTAGGTACGTGTAGGTGTGTATGAATTTTTATTCTTTACTCTTGTATCTATCTATCTATTTTGTATCTAAAGAGGGGCTCGTGGCTAACTGGTAACCGAGTAGGTTAACACATTACAAGATTAAATAATACTAGCCAGGTCAGTCTTAGGATGCGTGACCATTTTTAACACATTGAGACCCCTCCGTGCCTCGAAAAGCACGTTAAGCCGTCGGTCCCGGATGCCATACGGACATCTGTGACATTCGTTACGGGTAGTTGGAGCCCTAAAATGTCCGACAACCTGGTCTAACTACAGAACTCCTAGTAGGATTGTAGAGGTCTGATGACAGTCGCTTTCGCGAAGAAAAAATTAGTATTTTCCTATTTTTTTATGAATAACCGCCGATCATGACATCAAACAGTCTTCGAATCTGTTCAGTGGTTTTTAAAAACTTTCTATTACATTATGACAAGGATCAATATTCGGCTATTCGGGTTTTTTAATGCTATATCACAATAATTTGTTCCAGCTGGACACACTAGTTCGAGTGCTGGTGGACAGAAAATGGACAGTAGGTCAGTTAACACGCGCAGTGCTCAAATATGCGCGGCAAATTCTTCACGAACCGCACGTGATACCAGACAATCATTCGCTCTTCGACGAGTTGATAGGCATCGAGAAGATACCGGATGACACATAGCGACACACTAATACGCCAGTAACATAAACCTACTTATAGTCTGACAATTATAATCAGGTAAATGGGAGTTCCAGGTGCAATAGAAATAGTCACTATGCTCTGCCTCTCGATATATCAATGAATAAATTATGTTCACGGAAATCATATGAATACTGTTTGTCTACTAGCGTAGGTAAATAATGTAGTCAATAAAAGTTGAATCTCAGATTATCTTAAACATTTCATCATGAAATGTCATGAAAATAAATAGGATTATTACCTTGCCTGGCTGTTCTTGAAATTTACGAATATAACGTGTAAAACCTGTTTATATTCAATACGTTATGATTGCAAATTTAATTTAAATATCAGTTAGTCGATTTGTTTCACGCGCCTATAAATAGGCACACAGTTTTAGAGGGTCGGTTTTTTTTTCCTTTATTTATTTTATACTTAGTTTTGTACTAGAGAGAAGATTAGAGTGGTCGGTCGTGAGAGGAGACTGAGATATAAATGATAAAACTAAACAGTACTACTAACAGTACAGTTTCTTTACGTGTGCGGTCGGGGAACAATACATACACTCGTATGTAGGGATGTTGCGGATGCAGAATTTTTGACATCCCGGATACGGATGCAGATTTGGATTTTCGAAGGCTCGCATCCGTGGATGCGGATGCAGATGCCCAAATCGATGCGGATGCTCCGCAATAGCGCATGCGGATGCTCCGCAATAGCGCATGCGGATGCCAATATCTGCAACATCCCAGATACACAATAACAAACGTGTCGGGTTTTGTCACCGAAATCGTCTCTCCTATTGGTCAATCAACACTTGCTTACGGCACACGCCAGTCGCTTGCCCCACCCACTTTCTTATCATGACTTGCACTAATCTGCATCCGCATTGATTATTGCGGATGCGGATGCAGATGTACATATCGATGCGGATGCTCCGCAACTGCGGGTTCGGATGCGGATGCGAATACTCGCAACATCCCTGCTCGTATGTATCGTATCGTATCGAAAGAGAGAGAGAGGGTAGGGAGGGAGAGAGACGGAGTGAAAGAGAGAGTCGCATAACATTTTTTCCTTACTTTTCTGCCAGTCAACTCCTACCGCAAGCTGCGTTAAGGAACTTCGTTTCAAAAACCAGTTGCTTTGTCTCATTTGGCCTAGGACACTTTTATACATTACTTCTCCCTCTAACGACGAGATGTCGTACATGATTGTTTACTGTACGAATCTTTATACACTGGTCTTGAACCCTACACACATTCGCGAATCGCAGAAATCGTTGGGCATACGGCATGGGAATATAATTAATGAAAATGAAATATTTTCGAGAGGCACGGTCATATGGGACAGGAAGATATGCAAGATGCCAAATTATAGCTGTCAGGTTACACTGTCATACTGGTGCTTGCCACTCAATACTGGCTTTTATTGTTCGTGCAATATAAAGGCCGGTGTCGCCACAACTTTTTGTAATTATAAAGTAGGCACTCATATAGCTTCGTTTGAGTCACTCCACGACGTATCATTAATGCATTTATGTTATTCCGTCATCAAACAATAGGAAGGTGGTAATGTGTCTTATTTTAAATAATGTTTGAACTTTTAGATATTTTTTACCAAATAATTACATGAAAGCAATATTAGAGTTTGATTCGATTTATAATAAAAAACAAACTTAAAAAAATATTTTTATACCAAACTATCGACTAAAGTACAATTGTAAAGTTTATCTAATGTAAGTTTTTTCAACTTGTTGTTAATAAAGTTGAGTAAAAAGAAATGTAAACGTGATTTTTAATAAATATACATAATTTATAGAACAGTGCTAATATTAAGACTGTGTACTGTTTATAAATATTTTCAAGATTTGCATACTTTTTACTCTATTCATTCTAACCAAATTGATCACCGTGTATTTGTAAATATTGCCTGACTACACCATAACTTTGTTTGTAGCTTACCGGTATAAGTTGTCGCTATTATTATCTGTTTATTTTTATTGTATGTCATACGTTTACCGTTCCAAAGAATAGATTTGAAAGTCTTCCATACCACGAATCTCAATGTGTCCAAACTTGTTAATTTTGAAGTCAAACGGGATAGGAAATAAAAATAATGCGTCATATACTTATTTGTGTATTATTTAAAATAGTCATTATACCTTATACCGTAAAAGATCAGCACCAAAAATTATTGCTCAAGTTTAAACGAACAAGGATGCATTTCCACGTTGCGTGCTTGTTCCTCGTACAGTTCTAATGGAGAAGCAATCTAAATTAAGTACTATACTTGACTTTCACGAAACTGGAATACAAATGTTTGTACTTCTATAATAATCCAACAAACTGTCATTAAATGTTCTTCCACTTGGATACTAGACCCTTATAAGCAGATTTCCTTCCCATCACGAGAAAAGGAATTCCCATCAAATAAAACTAATAATAAAAAAACTAAATATTAGAAGTAGGTAAGTATGCGATAAGCTGGAGCACTGCTGGCTGGGTCTTGATACATTGAAGCAGAAATTGTAACAGATAACGCTCATATTGGGATAAGGTTGGTCATCACACACTATAACGGCACAGCTGCAGCGCCTCCTGAAATTGAGGCAACCGCTAGCCGTCAGCGTGCTTTACAACGCGTCGAGGTGCAAGCTCGCAGCCTGCGCGTCGCCCGCGAGGTGCAAGCTATTTTCATCGTCTTCATGTGCGACACTACGAGAGTTTTTTCGCTGGCGGCTCGCAGTCGGCGCGCTGTACGGCGAGCTTACAGCGCGCCGTCTGCGAGTCGAGTTGTATTGTTGCAGCAAGCGCGCTTACTGCCCGCCGTTGGCTTTTTCATATTGACATTATGAAATGTATTATACGACCACGTTTTAATGCTCAGATTTTAATGACAACTTAATTGCTGGGTTGGAGCCGTGCCGTTACCGTGACGGTATAGTGTGTGACGACCTAAGTCTTACATCAATACTGATGAGCTGGGACTGGTACATATATCGGCCATTTTAACATTCAAACATTCATAAAAAGTATAAAAAATTATATTTCAGTTTAGGAGTAGGTATTGGCTGAATGATATCCTAGTGTTCAAAACGCCTTTACCTTAGTAAAATATAAAGCGCAATAACTATTCCAGCCTTCGCTTTATTGAAGTTGTACTATTAATTTGCAACACTATTATATTATAATGTTTATATAGTTTCGACATTGCATACAAAGTTGTATATTCGTCATCAGCTGATCTTTTTGGTTCTGGTTGGTGGAGAACATCTCATGGATATAGGTTGGTTGGATGTATAGTAGACAAATAATGTTCAAATAAAGTATGTCCTCAATTTGTTTTATTTACGAAGAAATGTAAAAAAAGGAGATTTTTTTAACCCTTAACAATCGAATGGTTAATTTATGTAAATTATTCAAACATCACGACCAGCTACTGATTTGGAAGGACACTAGCCGATGTTCTGTCAGTTTTTTTGGCGGCTCTCGTATTATGATTGGTAATGTCTTTCGTTCATTCCTCCTTTTTTCCTGGATACTCTTTTCTTCCTCTATTAACTAACATGTTAACAAACAAAAACCATATAACTAAAAATCGGTCATGCCCCTTCCAAATCAATGGCATACATTATCACTGGTTTGAAAAAAAAACACTTTAAACATTTAAATTTCAACTGTTGCATAGGTAACTGGAACAATAAATAAGTCCTGGAGAATACAATACAATAAAAATGTAAAAATCTTTACTGAGAGACAGTAAATACAACGTCTCGTATACAAAATAATTTATTATGTTAGAGATGTTCGAGGACCGTCCCCGATAGACGTAGGGAGTATATTTTTCCACTCTGCTTCTCGAGAATAAAATTATGGAACAGTCTAAAAGAAGAGACCCCGCATTCTGCGGCCCATGCCCTGTCTGTCATAGAGAACATTGAATCTGTTTACTAGCTGGTTAATAGCATTGCAGCCTTTGGTGATTGTGCCCAGGTACGTCATTAGTGCCACGTCGTTACATTGCTGAAAACAATAAAACAATCGATGAATATTTAGGAAATTATAAAATCTCTACTTAAAGTTATCTATACTTACTAATATTAATACACTTTTATTTGAATATGCTAGTCCCAGGTATTAAGAATTCGATTGGAAAAAAATATTTTATGAGTTTAAAAATTATTTGCAAGAAGCAGCATAACCGTGCACTCTCAGAGTCGAACAATATGAGAACCACTAAACAAGTGCTTGAAGTGTACATAAAGTAAGCATGTATAATTGAAAATGGATAAAACTTCTTGTGATTATTATGTAATTAATGAACAAAAACCAAACTGCAGTTTAGTGGTACGAGATGTGGGGCAACTACAAAAATATGTAGTATGTATAGTAACGAGTTTAGTGGTTCGAGATGTGGGGCAACTACAAACATATGTAGTATATATAGAAACGAGTTTAGTGGTACGAGATGTGGGGCAACTACAAAAGTATGTAGTATGTATAGTAACGCGTTTAGTGGTACGAGATGTGGGGCAACTACAAAAATATGTAGTAAGTATAGTAACGAGTTTAGTGGTTCGAGATGTGGGGCAACTACAAAAATATGTAGTATGTATAGTAACGAGTTTAGTGGTTCGAGATGTGGGGTAACTACAAACATATGTAGTATATATAGAAACGAGTTTAGTGGTAGAGATGTGGGGTAACTACAAAAGTATGTAGTATGTATAGTAACGCGTTTAGTGGTACGAGATGTGGGGCAACTACAAAAATATGTAGTATGTATAGTAACGAGTTTAGTGGTTCGAGATGTGGGGCAACTACAAAAATATGTAGTATGTATAGTAACGAGTTTAGTGGTTCGAGATGTGGAGAAACTACAAACATATGTAGTATATATAGAAACGAGTTCAGTGGTACGAGATGTGGGGCAACTACAAAAATATGTAGTATGTTTAGTAACGAGTTTAGTGGTTCGAGATGTGTAGAAACTACAAACATATGTAGTATATATAGAAACGAGTTTAGTGGTACGAGATGTGGGGCAACTACAAAAATATGTAGTATGTATAGTAACGAGTTTAGTGGTTCGAGATGTGGAGAAACTACAAACATATGTAGTATATATAGAAACGAGTTTAGTGGTACGAGATGTGGGGCAACTACAAAAATATGTAGTATGTATAGTAACGAGTTTAGTGGTACGAGATGTGGGGCAACTACAAAAATATGTAGTATGTATAGTAACGAGTTTAGTGGTTCGAGATGTGGAGAAACTACAAACATATGTAGTATATATAGAAACGAGTTTAGTGGTACGAGATGTGGGGCAACTACAAAAATATGTAGTATGTATAGTAACGAGTTTAGTGGTTCGAGATGTGGAGAAACTACAAACATATGTAGTATATATAGAAACGAGTTTAGTGGTACGAGATGTGGGGCAACTACAAAAATATGTAGTATGTATAGTAACGAGTTTAGTGGTACGAGATGTGGGGCAACTACAAAAATATGTAGTATGTATAGTAACGAGTTTAGTGGTTCGAGATGTGGAGAAACTACAAACATATGTAGTATATATAGAAACGAGTTTAGTGGTACGAGATGTAGGGCAACTACAAAAATATGTAGTATGTATAGTAACGAGTTTAGTGGTACGAGATGTGGGGCAATTACAAAAATATGTAGTATGTATAGTAACGAGTTTAGTGGTTCGAGATGTGGAGAAACTACAAACATATGTAGTATATATAGAAGCGAGTTTAGAGGTGCGAGATGTGGGGCAACTACAAAAATATGTACCTAGTATGTATAGAAACGAGATTATACTGAACTATCAGAATAGAAATAATTTTGTTTTAGTTTGATTTCTTTTAGTGCATAAGTGCCTACTTCACTCTTATAAGTCGGAGCATGGTATAATGGCTTTTCTCAATAAACATGTTATATAACACAAAAATATTAAAATAAGGACAAAAATCATAGATGTTATAAATATAAACTTACATTATAAAAGTGTGTGCGGAACTGTTGAGATGTGAGCAAAGGCAGTCTGTTGGAGAGTGCGCGCGCTTCTCGTAGAAGAGCCGGTCGCGGCGGTAACGTACCATCGCGGATGGCACGCACCGTGGCCAGGACTGCACGTACTCGGGATACTAACATTTTTATAGCAGAGCGCTGAGCTGTTAGGTGTTCTGCCACTATGGATAAATAAATATATTCAATTTAATCACATTATTAATCCCAAGTTCTTCATTTATTTTGACTGAGCATCAAATCATCCTTAGGTTTACGTTTACACGGGCAGATTTCCACAACTCCACGTCAAAGCGCGTATTTTGCGTTGGTGGGAATAAAAACTACTTGAGCACCCTAACTCCCCGAAGAAACTCCTTTCTTTACGTTACCGACCATCCCAGATAGTGACTCTAGGTAGCCAAGGTACTTAGTCCGGTATTCTGCAACCCCCTAACCACAGTATATGTATATACAGTATTGTGACTCGGCCCTTTCCCTGAAATAATTACCTACAGCCGGACGGTACGTAAACACGCGATAGGGCGAACGGTACGAACGGAACGGTACGTAAACACGGAAAATTGGAGGAAGCAGAAAAATGTGAGTTCAAGGAATCGAGATCAACGTCTTTTGAATGAAAATTTGGACCTGATTTACCGACCCCTAATGACTTAAGAAACTTCCAGACTTTGACTGGATCACCATTTTCAACAGATTTGTGGATATATCGGCGTTGAGCATTCCTACACATCTTATTGCAGTGATTTCTAATAAGCACAATTTTTTCCCAATTTGCTGTAGTAGGGTGTCTTATATCTTGAATGTGCCCTTGCTTGCGTCGTCGCGATTATAATTTATTTTTTATTAAAAAATATGAAAATTCGTTGTGAATGAAATGAGTAGTAGGTTTTTTTCTACTTTCATAATCATTTCATATTGATATTTCGTCTAATGCAATAATATATGTAAGTAGCTAAATACATAAGTAAATAAATAGCTTAGCCTAGGAAACTACCTACTGGTTTTTTTTTACCCGAGCGTGGATAAGTCACTTTTGCCACCCTATCTACTTATTTATTTATTAATCCAGGTATTTTACTAGGTGGAAAAAGCGAAATACCTACCTATTAAAAAAGAAACAAATTACGTACTAGTAGGTATATAACAATTATTTTATAGTCTTACCTTTCGGAGTTTCCAGGTAATTTAAAAAATGTTATCTCTGGGTGCGTTTTTGAAGAATTCAAGCAACCAAAAACAGCACAATATAGTCTATAATTTCTATTTGCCATATTAAATACTTATGTAATTATATTTATTGCAATGAAATACATAAATCGCACGCTTACTACTTAAAAAACGATCACTACGTTCGTTCGTCACTGCGGAGCAGTCGCGACTGTTTGTGTACCGAGTGCAAAGACTAAAGTAATATTAGGGAAAAGAGAGGCCTCTTGCGGCATTTCAAAGCTTACTAATTGGACAGCTAGCGCTGCCTAGCGGTTGGCTCTGGAACTAATCATGCTATGTATAGCATGATTAGTTCCAGAGCCAACCGCAAAAGTACCACCATAACTATGTATAGTTATGGTGGTACTTTAGAATTATTATACCTATACGTTATAGACTTAGTTGTGTAGTTTTCTCATGATATACGTCTTAGCAGTGACATCATATTCAGATACAAGTTAATGGCGATCGGGTATACGGTATTTTTATGGTTACTCTAAGTTCAAATAAATTATGAAAATTTCGTATACCCGATCGCCATCCACTTGTATCTGAATATGTTCTAACAGCTAAGGAACACAAGGTTCGACTCGACGCACTTATTAGAGGTTTTCACAGGCAAAAATATACAAAATGGAACTGAAGATCTACAAACATGCGTACTCGCAAGAAGTAGCCACCATTTTGTAACATAATAATTATTATTTTTGACTTTTTGTTCTCAAATGTCAAACGGTCGGTAAATCACTGTCGGTAAATTAGTACCCGGAGCGTCATCTACGTAGAAACTGAATACTAACTAGGAAGGCTTTTCGTAGAGCCAACGCCTAGATAGCGCCTCTATCTTTCTAAAACGTCACTTTGTAGGCACTGTTATCCCCCTGACCAAGTGTATACCGAACGCAAGGCGTGTAGGTATGTCTCGCGATCCGACCGTTTGTATCAAGATACCATACTGGATATACATTATACTGTGCCCTAACAGTCTATCATTTTATATGTTGAAGTGTCAATAGATGAATATAATTGTCAATTTAAAAAAAAGCAATGCATAAGTCTTAGAGAAGGTGTATTGAATCAGCTGAAAGTGTTTGATTATATGCATACCTTTTCATCCTAAGGTTTGAAAATATGTATGTATATAGATATCCATATAAGAAATAAGACACTAAAAAAAACTATCAGTAGTGTAAAGTGTAGACCATTCATTTTATTGTACAATTAACTGAATACTGTACAATATTCCTGAAAAGATCTTATTTCTTTATACATATATATATAACAAGATAATAAATCCTACATGGTTGAGGTATTTTAGATATCAGGTAACTGACTGAAACCTTATGTGCTCTGCCTCCCTTTTGTATTAAGACACAAACCAAAACAACAATATTATTAAAGAAAAAATAATTGAAATGTCAGATTCATAATCTGTTTACCTAAACTATTAAGTGCTGCTTCTCCTGATGACACTCTGGCAACATGGTCAACACCAATCCTCTCTGCCTCCTCAGCTGCCAGTGTGTATGTAAGCGGTGCCAGCAGCATTGTAGCTCTTCCATTTACTACATCTATTACTGACTCATACAGTACAACAGGGAGTTGCTAAAATATTAGACAAAAGCTTTAGTAGATCAGCTGTACAAAATAATAATAATAATAATTATAATCAAAAATTATTATGCAGTTTCTAATATAACTATAGGTTACCGGGTGGTTGAAGTACCACCATAATTAATTAAATGTTGTTTTTTTTTTGTTTTATTTCATTGACCTACTTGTAACTAGTGATGTGCCGGATATCCGTATCCGTATCTGCGGATATCGGAGGAAGAAAAAAGATCCGTATCCATTACTTTTGGCGGATCTTGACCGGATCTTTTACATTATATTTTATTACAATCATGAAATTCTTATTTACTTTGTTAAAATTAAATATCTGAGGTAGTGACTTACTAATATTATTGTCAGTTATAAGGTACTATTTGACCTATTTACTCTAAATCTTTGTGATATGTGTATTAAAATAATTATTTAAAAAACACGAGTAGTGGAAGTTGAAACATGTCGTGTTACAGTTCTCAATGTCAACTGATGTGCCAAAGTCATGCATATCAGCATCAAAAGAGAAAAGAAGTTGAGGTACATATCCGTATTTGCAGATCTAGACACTAATAATTTGCATCTGTATCTGCGGATATACATTTTTAACAATCCGGCACATCACTTGTAACACAAATCAAACTATTAATAATTCAGCATAAGTTGAACTGTAATTGTATAGACTTTTGTTACCATGACAGGTCAACATTTATACTGGACAGGGGTAGCTTTTGGTAGCCATAGTTTTAAAAATGATAACACAAATTGTTTAAAAAATTTTAGCTTTTTCCAGATCTTCTGCATAAAGTTCACATTCCTCTGTGTGCAAAATTTGGTTATTTATAGATCATTTATAAGGTAGTAACAGGATTACAATACAGTCACTAAACTCACATCTCCATTCCCTCCTGCAGGGTTGAGCATCAGCATGACAGGACATTCATTTATATCACATATTTGCCTATGGACTGCAATATCCCTTTCTGTGGGTGTGTCGCCTGTTGTGTACCAGCCCAAGAAATCCATATCCGAAAACACTTGTTTAACTGTTATAGGATAAGATGATCAGGATTAAAATATAGTATAGACAGTGATATCTCTACCAGGTCGGCAAGATATAAGAATATGATTGGGCTTCTGCCGACTGTCTAAATTATATTATATACTACTTTAATTATGTGCTGTTCATAACACTTGCTTCCTGTTATCATAAAATAGTGTTCCATCTCAAAAGGTTTTTGAAAATAGTACCTTCTAAAACAGTATACTTATTACTTACTATAGCAGATACTTACATTGTTCTTCTTTCATATTGTAATAATCTCTATCAATAACAATATCGCCTTCGATCACACTAAACACTAATTCAAAAGAATTCATTACTTCTATATTTCTTCCTTTTTGCTTGCCAATGATAGCACCAACAACTGAAAATAAAATTGAAGTAAATGTAAGCTTAACTTTTATAACGATTACGGCAACATAAATGAGAGAGCGATTATATTGTATACCTGTTTGCGGAGATCCCTCTTGTGCTCGCAGCCTAGTCCAATGTTCTGAAACGTTCATAATGACTAGCGGATGCAGTGAAACTGTTACAGAGCCAGAAGTGGCAGTCGTAACTACCACGCTCTTAGTGCCCCCAGGAGTTGGAGGCGCAGGTGAAGTCGGGTTCGGAGGATCAACAGGCGGTCCGGAAGACGCACTTTCTACCTCTACTTCCATTTCAAAGTCAATCCGATCAGCACTCGACATAATAAAATCTAAGTTAAATCACACTAAACCAACAACCTTTAAACTTGGCAATCCTTTGCGAATAAAAACATATAAAGGATGAAAGACAGCCCGTAAAATGCAAAGTAAATCAACTTCAACTTTTGGATTGTGGCTTTGTGGAGTTACCGCAAAGTAAATCACTGAAATGCTGAAAATTATATTTTGACAAATGACAGTCCAGTCCAGAGTTGCCAGACGAATGCGAGTGAATTATCGTATCAATATTCGAAAATTATCGTACCAGAGGAAAAATTATCGTACAATTACAAGAACTGCGAAGCGTGCTATGCAAAACTAGAAATGGTATAGGAATTTTAGGAAGTTGTGAAATTAGACCGAAATAAAAAAACTTATTTACTATACTTTTTATAAAAGAGTGGGATTACCGGAATCACTATTTACTTCTACCTCTGCAGCAGCGCAAGCCGTTTTTGGCTACTTAAGTCATTCGAGATATAATTTTTTCAGTTGGTTTAAAACCATAACAGCATTTATTTGATTGGCTTTTTACGCATTGGATTCTACTCTTTTCGCCCCACTTCGGAGGAGGGTTGAAAATTATCGTACTCTAGCGTACGATAATTCATATTGTATCGTACATGGTACCGGTGTTGAAATAATCGTACATGTACGGTAATTATCGTACGTCTGGCATCGCTGGTTCAGTCTCGGTCCAGTAACAAAACCATAGAATATATAACATCATTACAGAACCACAGAACCCTAAAGTAAGTAGGAAACACGGAGTTCTACTAACACTGGACACCACACAGTTGACACAGTGAACATTTACTGCAATTCGAAAAGTTTCATCTTGAAAATTGAAATTGGAATTCTATCCTGCGCACTTATTTTTCCACGCAAGCGTGCACAAACAGCCTGATCACATACTTGTGCCCGTACTTGTGCTCGTTGAATCTCTGTTTGAACGCGAGCGTGTAAATTCACCATTAAGTGAGCTTCATAAATAAAATATTTATAACCATTCATAATTAAGTAATAATCTATACTAATATTATAAATGCGAAAGTAACTCTCTCTGTTACGTTTTTACGACTTACTACACAATCGATCATCATGAAATGTTGCAGCAACATTTCATGATAATCGATTGTAAGTACATATATATGTACTTTGTTAGGGTTACAATCTGTACCGGCCGGGCCTTGCCCTTGAAAAGGAGAGAGCAGGATTGTCTTTGCTCTTTGCCTCTATCACATAAAAAAAAGTTAGTAATAAACGCGTGATTATATACGGCTAAATAACCAAAAATATTAACCGAAATTAACCGAAACGAGAAAAATTTACAAACGCGGACGAAGTTGTGTGGGTCAGCTAGTGGTTAATATAGTTCAACTACATTTTGCAAGTAAATTGAAAAACATGTTTAAAAATCCTGTTAACGACTGCATAATATGTTGTACAGATTCGCATGAATCTAAAATGGTTAAATTAGTTGTGCATTCATACTTAAGCATGCGTTTGCGAACATACCTTAGAAGTCTCACTGATAAAAAATTAAGTGTGAGTGGAGGGGAAAACCCGTCCCTACCACCCGCTACCACACTCAGGGCGGCATGAGGCGCTGGAAAGCGGGCCGTTAGCAGTCAGCCGGTGGTAAATTAAGTCCGAGTGGAGATCGTCCTCCCAGACCCGTTCCGCCCCCTCCTTCTGCGAAATGATGTCCTCACAGAAGGTTGTTGACCGCAGTAAAATTCCTGTTGGTGCCGGCCATGGAGCGTATGATGGTCAGTAGCGAAAGATCCCTTTCGATGACTGCAGCGAGGGCTCGACGCTGCGTCGCCCAGGCGGAACAAACCACTAGCATGTGCTGAGCCGAGTCCTCGGTGATAGGCGGGACTATAGATGTAAGGCCGGTTTAAAACCAATTAAACCAATCTGTTTAAAACGAAAAAAAAAACCATTTAAAACCAAAATAAACCATTTATTTCGATTTAAAACGGTTGGTCTTGATGACTATGTTTTTCTTAGTTTTAACTATATTTTCTTAATTTTACCGAGGTAGCGATATGATTTTGTACTTTTAAACTGTGTAAAGATTTTTTATACCAAGCGTAGGTATTACCTACCTAAGTTATAAAATCTCTGTTGATAAGTTAAAAACTCTGTGTTGGATAATAAACATTATTTTAATTGTTTTTAAACTATTTATATAATCAATTTGATTCGGTTTAAAACCAAACTCACACTCTCGCATTCTCGTTGACGTTTATTTACCAACACAGAGTTTTTAACTTATCAATAGAGTTTTTATAACTTGGGTAGGTAATCGCCTGGTGGCCAAGCGCGCCGCCTCTTAAAAGTTCGCCCCCCAGGCTGTGACCAAAGAGGCGTCGGCGTAACAGATTACGCCCAGCTCGGGGGGGAAGCCACCGTGAAGGGCCCAGTCGTAGGCCGTCCTGCGGAACATAGGGTATGTTCCGCAGGAGAGGTCCAAGAGCAGACCCCTGTGGAACACTGCACGACATGGACCAACGACTCAAATTTCCGTCTCGGTCCTCGTACATCCGAATTGGGCATCCAACAAATCGGGGCCGACCTCGCATAGATGCCGGACGATGTGCCGGTCAAAGAGTACCCTCTCAAAAAGTTTACCCGCCTCGTCCAGCAACACGATGGGTCTGTAGGCCTTTGAACGGTAGGCCTTCCCGGCTTCGGGTGAGGTGGTCGGACATGTAGTCGAGGGCCAGGGCCAACACTCGGGCAGGTATGTATCCCGTCTAGCCCAGGTGCGGTGTTCTTTAAAACGGACCCGTAGAACAGACTATAACCCTAACAACTTGTATGCAACATTTTATGATGATCGGTTGAGTAGTAAGTGGTAAAAACGTAACAGAAAGAGTTACTTTCGCATTTATAATATTAGTATAGATTTTTACTTAATTATGAATGTTTATAAATATTTCATTTATGAAGCTTACTTAACAGTTTAACTTGTATGAAGATAATAAAATTTACCTACCTTATTTTCAGGAATGTCCATTGGTACAAAAAATATGGACATACACTAAGAAAAGGATAGAATTCCAATTTCAATTTTCAAGGTCAAACTTTTTGATTCGCAGTAAATGTTCACTGTGTGGTCTCCAGTGTTAGTAGAACTTCGTGTTAGCGAGCATTAAACGTATCGCTAGTGTTTGTATACTCTTTGCTTATATCGCTTTAGTTTCGCTTGGAACCAATGATTAGTGAAAAAGATCGAGATATTCGAACAATCGAATTAATCGACTCAAACATCTAGCCTTCACCTGTGGGCTGTGGTATAAATTTCTC
The DNA here is from genome assembly GCA_963859945.1 of Euplagia quadripunctaria. Taxonomy (NCBI): domain Eukaryota; kingdom Metazoa; phylum Arthropoda; class Insecta; order Lepidoptera; family Erebidae; genus Euplagia; species Euplagia quadripunctaria. Next base: position 16,831,863 of record OY982560.1, on the reverse strand, counting down.
TCTATGGTCTGAGTCTGTGGTTTAGTTGGTTGTTGTGCTGTTTGGTTCATTGGTTATATTAAACGTCTGATGTAAAATGCTGAAGAAATTTCGGTTACATAAAACTAGGCATAATAATTGAACGTGTAACTAGCATCGTAAAAATATATTTATTAGTCGTTACAGACGGCTTCTGGTAAATTTTAGGTCTATGAAACAACATCCATCTGTCACCGTATCTTCGGGAAGTGGTTCTCAGGTCAGCAGAAATCAAATCATATTTATTCAATAACACCAATATGGCATCAGCAGCTGTAAAAGTAATGGCAGGCGCAGCCAAAGATATTTCGCCGTTGTACTACAGGATATTATCAAAATTTCCTCAGAACTTTACATTCTGCTTCGCCTATGGATCGGCTGTGAAACCACAGACGGGCAACCAAAACAAACAGAACATGATCGATCTAATATACTGTGTTGACAACTCGCATCGATGGCACGGAGCTAACATGGAACAGAATAAATCACATTACTCTGCACTCAGATTCTTAGGCAAAAGCTTCATTGCAAGGTTCCAGGAAAACTGGGGAGCTAAAGTGTACTTTAATACTCTTGTGGAAATCAAAGAGGAAAATGTTCTAATAAAGTATGGAGTTGTGTCACAAAAAGATTTAATAGGAGATCTGTTAGATTGGAATGATTTATATCTGGCTGGCAGGTTGCACAAACCAGTTGAGATTATTAAACAAATCAATAGTTCTCAGTTACAGAGTGCACTACAGTCTAATCTACGCTCTGCTGTACACACAGCACTCCTTACTTTACCTGAGACTTTTACTGAATATGACTTTTATTTTGCAATATCTAACCTAAGTTATGCTGGTGACTTTAGAATGACTTTTGGAGAAAACAAAAACAAAGTAAGAAATATAGTTCAGCCACAATTGTTAAGTTTTCGTGAACTCTATAGACCAATTTTACAGCAATTCCATGCTTATGTAGACATAACAACAGGGGATGCTCAGTGCCATCAGGATATACATCCAGAAACGAAGTTGCATCATTTAATGCAGCTACCAATGGTGCCCCAACAGAGAATTGTGAAGTTCTGGAATCATGGAGGACCACAGCAAGACATGGAAGATGTCCTTCGCGCTGTAGCCTATGACATAGATTGTGCTATCATATTGAGACAAATACTCAAAGATATTGTTTGGCAATCTAGTGTAAGGCAGTCATTGAAAGGCATACTTACTGCTGGCTTAATGAAATCAATCCATTATAGCGCTAAGAAAATAGCAAAAATGTTTTAAGTGTAAATGGGAGTGATGTATATGTTTTTAAAATAAAGGTAGTAAGTAAATGATTTTTTTCTTGAATTTAACCCTTTTTATTTGTTTTTAGGTATCAAAATGCTCTCAGATGAGTCCAGTAGTGATTCAGAAACTGGTAGATTCAAAGGTCGACCTAAAAAAGAGGAGCAAACCTCAAACCAAAAATCAGCTAATTCCAGAGAAACAGGTAGAAGTAGGCATTCTGGAAATGACAGATTCCACAGAAGCTCTGATAGAAGAAGAGATAACTTTGATAAACATTCTAGGGATAGGGATAGAGATAGACATAGGTTCAGTAGACATTCACCAGTAAGGAGGAGACATTCAAGAGACAGAAGTCCAAGTAGGAGATCACATGAGAAAAATAGGCAAAGAGAGTCTACTGACAAAGCTAAATACAGAGAGCATCGAAGTAATAGTAAAGATACAAATAAACATTCTGGGTCCAGGGCTTACATATTACATGATAATAGAAAAGATCCACAGGAGGGAACTCGGCCTAGTACAGTCCGTGATAAAACTCCAGAGAAACAAACAAAGAAGGCCAAAGAAAAATCTTTTTCCCCTCGCAGAGGAAAACGATCTGAAATTTATGTACCACCACCCTTAGTAGTTGAAAAGACAGCACCTGAGAGGAAGAAGAGCGAAAGCCCAATAATGATAGAAGAGAATGACCACAGTGATCAGGAGGAAGTGCAACTGGGATCTTACTATAAGATGATACCAGCAGTTGTGAAAGACAAGTCAGATGAATCAAGTGAGATTGACTCTTCTGATGATGAGCGTTTGCGAGCTAAACTCTTGAATTTAGAAAAAGAATTACATAGAACTAAAAAGCAGAAAAAACACAAGAAAAAACATAAAAGAAAAAGTTCAAAGTCTAGTAAGGAAAGAGAATTGCGTGATACTTCTGTATCAGTTGAAGTTAGTAGTACAACTGATATCACAGTAAAACCTGAGGTAGCACTTGAAGCTCAGCCAGAAGTCGTAGAAGAAGTGTCCTCAACTCAAAAAAATGCTCAGAAGGAAAGCTGTGAAGAAGGAGAGATATCTAGTGATGATTCTCAGGGCCAGATTGACATTGACCCTACAGACTTGCGACACAAACTGAGACGTGGAAAGCCAAAAGGCGATGTTTGTGGACCAGCTTTGCCTCCACATCTTGAGAAACATTACAAACGAAGTGCCTCTCCAGAAATAGAGGGTCCAGCATTACCCCCTCATCTTAAAAGAAGTAATGATATTGGTAAGTTTTTAGTCGCTGATATGATTGCCTTGCAGAGATGGTTTGAGTTGTTTTATTTCTTTACTGCAGTTGCAGTCAGTTAGTCAAGTTTAATTCAGGGATGTTGCAAACAGATGCTTATGTATCCGCAATAATCAATCGGGATGCTCATGCAGATGCAGATGTAGTGCAAGTCGCGACAAAAATGGAGATCAATAGGAGCAAAGATTTCGGTGACAAAATCTGACTCATTTGTTATTGTGTATTCAGGGATGTTGCAAGCTTCGGCATTGATTTGGAAATCTGCATCTGCGGATGCGAGCCTTAAAAAAAACCCAAAACATCCCTAGTTTGATTTATGTTTTCAAAAAAAATTCAATTACACCCTAAAATTGCCACAAAATGGTAATTTGAAGCTTTGCCTCTAAACCTCTTATAATGAGTATTATTCTGTAGAGTAGGATCTGAGTGCCTAATGATTATTTACTCATCTGGTTGCAGCTTAATTGATATCACAATTAAATTTTTACGTGAAATTTATATTTTTAGGACCATCTATTCCTGATAACATGCGCAAAGCACTAGCTGAAAGGGGGCAAGAAGTTATCAAATATGAAAGCTCTGATGATGATGGTGGCATTGGTCCTCTACCTGCTGGGTCTGAAGAAAAATGGTCTGATGCACACCGTCGTCTTGAAGAAAGAGCTTTAGACATAAAGATAAAGAATTTAGATGGAAATTCAGAACAAAAAGTAAAATCTCGAGAGACATGGATGTTAGAATTACCTGAAGGTAAAGCAAAGTATATAGGCTTGGAAGCTAGGAGTTTTAGGGCTAAAGAAGGTCCTGACATGTCCGACAGGTGAGTTATGAATTTAATACCTAACTACCTACTAACATACAACAGAATAGTGCAATAGAAATAATGCAACAAACTTAAACTACCTTTACTTATGAAACTGCTAATTTGATAACGAAAATAGAATGTAATTAATGTTAATCATCATGTGTCTTTAATGAGCCATATATTTAACATATTACTTTTTTATTTATGGTATAGGGGGTAAATGAGCAGACGGGTCACCGGGATGGTAAATGACTACCGCCGCCCATGTGCACCTGCAACTCAAGAGTCACAAGTGCGTTGCCGGCCTTTATGGTGGGAGTAGGGGGAGAGAGTAGGGTTAGGGCCTCCGGAAACCTTACTCACGTGGCGAAAGCACTGCTGGTTTTCTGTGACGCCGTGGTATCACTCCGGTCGATCCGGCCTATACGTGCCGAAGCATGGCTCTCCCACATGACAATAGGACAACTTTTTAAAGCACTGAGGGTCACTCTAGCATAGTAACTTACAAGTTATGATTATTTGAACTTCTGGGTGTTATCACCGCCGTTTTTTCATCAAAATCTGTTATTGAGAAAAAGCATAAAAATCAACTAAAAATGTTTTATAGACCTCCCTTTAAAACTGTTCACAAATCGCTGAAGTCTTGAGGCTGATGTGTTTATAAATGCGCTTACTATAAAGAAGAGTACAATAGTCACTCATTAATGAAATGATTGATAATGATGACAAATTAAAGTTAAAAATGTATCACCAGCCTAAATGACCACGGAACAGAACAACTTCTTAAATCTATGGTTCTGCAATGAATCGCTCTTATCTGCTACTCGCATACGTATATACATGCAAATACATATATACAACCATACACGTACATAACATATACAGGAGACATATACATACACATGCCAACATTCACGCACTCACACTCATTTGCAAACACACTCGCACTGGACTCACGCTCACAAGTCTCGAAACCCTTAGTAGTAATATTGGTTCAACCGTAGGCATAAGAATATCTTATTGTTTGATAACCACGAATAAGACACTGAACTGAACGAAAATATAAACATAATAAATATATAAGTAACTAATCAATATAGTATTTATGGATTGAATTTGTTTTGACAGATCGACATGGACGGACACTCCAGAAGAAAAGGCAAGGAAAGCAGCTGGGCTCACGAAAGAAGAAGATTTAGATACGCAGTTGAAGCAAGAAGCCCGAATACGTCATATCACTAACAGAGACGAAGAACAAGAATCCGCTATTAAGTGAGTCGTGTACATACATATACCTATATAAAGCATGATTATTTATCGAGTGAGATACATAACCTCTGATAAAAGACAAAATAACAAAATGTATAACTACAGAATTGAAATTCTTGAAAACATTATCATTTTAGCTTGTGATTGAGGTAGTGTATTTTACACATTGTTATTTTTTATACACAGAAACTTAGGAATTAGAATGAAAATAAAAAAATGAAATTTCTCGTAATTTTTAATAAATCTTATACAGGTTAAAAAAGAAAGTTCACATTTAAACCAGTTACTGCGATACCGCAGCACAGCACATGACGCATTTTAATACCAGTCGTACTAAAAAGTAATGTACAAATACTAACATTTACACCGTCGCGTTTCTTGATATTTAATTATGTCTAAAAGAGTTAACGTGATCACATTAACGTAAACATAACATTACATATAATAGACAACAATTTCAGTTATGGACTAAGGTACCTACTTACGATTTGCTTAACTACTTACTTATGTATGACACTTACTAAAATGACCTACTCAAGCAACATCAAAGTGAAATGTTCATTAATTTCTACATACAAATTAATAATCCTCAGAAATTATGAAGTTAAAATAGGCTCTAGTTAAAAGTTCCAAGTTGTAATATTCATATGAAAAAAAAACTTTGAAAGAATGTCATGGCCCATTTCTTTCAAATAATTATTCAAATTGTTAGAATATTCATAATTTACATGATCATTTTCCTGCCCTTTTTCCAATTTTATTTAGGGTCGGCGCAATGTGTAGGCAGTATATTTAATTAATTAATACAGTTTATTTTTTTGTAATTCTTTTTTTTTTGTAATTTTTTTTTTCACCATTGCCTGACGCCATCCCTCTTTGGGAATGTAGTCGTTTTCAGATGGGACAAATGAAAAAGGTAAATTGGGGTAAAGAAAACTGATAGGGCGAGGAAGCTAGGGTAAAGGATACCGCAAGTCTCGGGTGGGGAAACTGGACTGAGACTGCTGTAGTTCGAAGTGGCGAGGTTGCGTTCCCGAAATCAGCTGGCCAAATTAATCATTTCATAATACATATTCATGCTTGAAAAATATTTCACTCACTGATATGTAATGTACGTATCAGTGAGTGACTATTTCACACATTAGACCATTAGACACATTAGATTTAATAAAACCAAACTTAGATATTGAGAAAATATCTAAGAACTAGATATTAATGGAACATAAAATAATGCAAAGATAAGAAATAAACAAAATGTATTATTAGCAGATCCGACATGCAAACTACACACAGGGACATATTAAAGGAACGCAAAAAAAAAGGTTAGGTTACCAAAAAAAAAAGCTTTGTTTATGTTTATTATGCTTTTCTTCAAAATTCACTGAAAAAAAAACAAATTACTGACAGTTATCTCTTATTGACGTAATGTGAGAAAACGGAAAACTCTTATCATATTGAATCCTAAAACTTTATCAAATGGTTGATTTCTTCTGTAATGTAATGTAACATAAACACAAGTAGGCATTATTCAGTACCTAGTGTTACTTCCTCTTGCTATCAAAACTGCCTCCATCCGTCTGGGCATACTGCCCATTAAATCGTCAATAAAACTTTATGACCTTTGGTCCCATTCTTATACCAACGCCCTTTCTAGTCATCTAAGTTGGTTACTGCTGGCATTCTTTGTTTAATTTGTCTTCTCAGTTTATCGCAGACATGCTCTCTCGGGTTTAGATCTGGTGAGCGGGCTGACCAAAACCAAAACTTTGATGTTGACCTCTTGAAGGTATCCCAAAACTATGGCAGCAGTGTGGGGTCGAGCATTATCATGCATTAAAAGAAAATTACTTCCTATGTATGGAACAAAAGGCATCACAATTTGTTCCAAGATGTCTGTTTTGTATCGTGCCGCTGTCAACCATTTTCTACGATGTGTGGCGCCGTGCGTGCTCCTAAGCAAATGCCGCCCCATACCATCACTGACCCACCATCGTAAGGTTCTCTTCCGACAATGTTAAACTGAGCGTATCTTTCCCCTGGTCGTCTCCACACTTTGACCTCGAGGCAAAACCTGGACTCCCCAGTCATTGTCATTCCAATTACGGTGAGAGCGAGCGAATTTATTCCGAGCTACACGATGGTCTGTGGCAAGAAAAGGCCCTCTGGCAGGTACGAACGCCACAATTCCAGCTGATTAAAGTTTTCTTCTGATGGTTTTAGTGCTAACTGTCACATCTCGAACTTCCTGGAGCCTAGCTCTGACCTCAGAAGACGTTGAAGTACGATTTCTTAACACGCCTGCTTACAATTAATCTGTCGTCCCTAGGATACTTTTTTCTACCTTGCCCTTTGCGTCTCGTATACTCTCCTTTCTGCCGGTATCATCTCACATTCACAAAAACAACATTTGAGCTGATTTTGAGTTGATTGTGAGTGTAACCGTGTTCGAATACAGTTACAGCTTTAGACACTTGAGCTACGCTGAGTACCGGCGTTATCCCTTCAATCTTTTAAATGGTCTGTAACACCACGACAATGATTTTTTGTAAAAAAAAACTGGTCATTGTCAAACACAACAAAAATCTCTTAATATTCTTACAATGCGCAATAATTAAATAATCACGTAGCGAAAAAAAAAACCAAGGAAATAAAAGACGATTAAAATCTTCTTTTTTCAAGTTACACATAGAACGTGATAAACATAATCGAACCTTTTTTTTTGCGTTCCTCTAAATATGTCCATGTGTGTAGTTTAAATTAACCCATCATTATTATTTTATTTATTAGTAGCCTGTAGATTAAACAAAGCAATTTCTTTTATTTATGATATCGAGTCTCATGATATCTTTTGACCCTGAAGAATATTATGTGTTATATTTACAGGAAACATAAAAAGAAACACAAGAGAGAAGAGAGCTTGCTAGAAATGCATCAGAAGAAATTGAAAAAGAAGAAAAAGGTATGTAGTCATTCTCGGCTCAGGCGGAACGTGAACTGTCACGCTTTTCGTGCGTGCAGCCGGCTTTCATCGATTTATAAAACGTTATCACGTAAAAATATTACTAGCATTCTTTTATGACAAATAATTACTCTGAATAATGAAGTTTTAAAATCAATCAATTCAACGATTCAGTACATACACTCGCGTCTGTATCCCCGAAGGGGTAAGCAGAGGCGTATTTATTACCCACATTTTCCCAACCATAATTTGGTCCCATTAATGTAATGGGCTATAAGCCTATAATCATCAACCGGGCACTTTGGAAATTAGGTAGGTAAAGGTAGTTGCCTTCTCAACGGAAAGAAAGGGCTTATACAGGTTGATTATGGGTGTGGAAGCTCGAACAGACCAGGCTCGCAACCTGCTACTCGAACTGGATGTGGCCGGGAAGTACGAGCCCTTTAACAAAATCTTCCATTTAATTTAAACCATTTCGTAGGTTATTATTAGATGTTTTGTTTTCAGAAGGAAGAAAAGGACGATGGTAAGAAAGAACGCCGTCCATTCAGCCGCGATGTGGATTTACAAGTTAACCGTTTCGACGAAGCTCAAAAGAAGTCCATCATCAAGAAAGCTCAAGACTTAAATACTAGATTTGGCAAAGGAGAAGCTAAATATTTGTGAAATTTAATTTAAGAATGAATTCCCGATATCAAAATAAAATAATTGTAGTCATTTTTAATCTGCGTTATGGGTTAAGAATCTTGGCGTAGTTCATTAGCTAGCTTTGAGTTAAAAAAAATTAGGGATCCGCGTCGCTATTTGTTCGAAGTTAACTTCCCCTTACTCACTGGCAAATAATAAAATAAATTGATATTATTCACACTTACAGTTTGATGTAAATTTCTAAAATTGGTGGTTGGGCTCTAGCCCAGCATATCAATGATGACGATTTATTGCCTTGACCTTTGAAATTTCTACTATTGGACTCAACACGAGGCAATATATATATTTTAATATTTTTGAGAAACAGGAGGTACATTTACTAATGCATAATATCGCAATTGGTCTCAGATGTCCCCCATAACGGGCCGTCAGCGGCAGCCGACTTTTCAAGTAGCAAAAACATCTATCGCTATCTCAGTTTACCAGTTGAACGAAGCCTTAATTGAAAATGGCAACGAATGTACTGCTAGCACTTACTACGCTGAACGTGGATTTTTCACTGATGAGTGACTGAGAAGGTTAATGTCGCTGTCACGCTTTCGCTTTCGCGTAAATCCTGAATTCACTAAATGACACTGATTTCCTCCAAACCTATGCAAGGATTATTAACTCGAAAGCATATAGAAAACACAACACTTCACTTATGCATCAAATGTTTTTGTATTTTTATTTAGATATAGATTAGAAATATTAAATTTAAACATTTCTAATTAACAAGTATGTTACATGATCCAAATTTAAATGGACTCCTATTTTATGAAGTAATAGTTCTTATCAGGTAAGACCAGCATCATGCATAGGCTCGAGAGGCCCGGGCCTACGACTAGAAGCCCTGTTCGCTTCGCCAAGGCTTGCCGTAACCCTTAAGGAGGCCCTTGAGGGTAACTAGCCCTACTCCAGGCAAAGGCCACATGTCTTCAGATCTTGAAAATGGCTCTAATTCTTATACTGTTACATTTTGTTTTCTTTTATTAGCAAGAATACTTTTAATTATTTAATGTCACATTTGTCAGGAAAAAAAAAATACACATGATAATATTTGGTTTTATTATAAAAGATACCACTGATATGCGTTAAGATTAACAAGTTAGTTTGATTCAAATTCTCCATGTATGCGTAGAGCAAATAACATTTTTATTCTATATGCTATTCAGATTCATCCATGTTTTTTTATGCCGTTGTTGGTCGAGTTAATTGTGTGTCTCTGTGTTGATCTATAATCGTAACTTATGTCATCAGATTAAACCGAAATAAATAATGCGTCGGAATGCATTTCACGTAGAAATGATTATACATTGGAATTTGTAAAGTACATTATGAAATACGTACTTGCCACTTTTATGTCTAATTATCGTTCTGAATAAAAAGGTTAATCAAAATCAGTCCAGCTGTTCTGTGTAATGCTCGAAAAGCCAAAAGAATAATTAGTAGTTTATCTATAATATGTATGTATTTAGTAATGTACAGCGTGTAAGTAACACCGTTGCAAATAATTTACAAAAACTTCTTCTTTGTCGTGTCACTTACCCCCTGTATAAGTATGTTTATGAGCAGTCTGGTTACCATAGTACAGGCTCTGCCTAGTTTTGGGATCAGTGTGTGAGATGTGTGAAGTTATTATTATTAATACTCGTAATTCAGAAAGACAGTCTTGGCGTATCAAATGTTTCCAGTACTATTAATTAGTAACGACAGCTGCTTCTTTTACGTGCATAACATAACTTAGTAAAGGTTACTTGTTCTTTTGTTTTATCTTGTATTATAGATCACGTGGATAGTAATTGCCTACATACTTATTATTCTTGAGCTATTCTTGTGTACCTAAGGCTGGTAAATTTTACAAGTTTTATTGAAACAATGTACAAAAATATACAACCATAAAAGAAATTAGTTGTAAATATACGGTTTTATCCTTATTTGTTTGTTTTAATTACAACCTGTTAATATGACTAGTACAGAGACGGGATCAGTCTAATAGTTAAGAAAAGTATTTAAAATACATATTTGTTAAAAAATTATTTAAATAATTCATTACTATTTGGTATCTAAAGGAAAGGATATAACTGAATTATAAGATACGCTACACGACTCAAAGCTAATTTTAGCGAACATCCCAATTTTAGAAAAATGTGCCTAGTAGTACAAGGGATGTACAAGATACCTTATAAAAAGCATTGAAATACGAGATACTTTTGGAAATATTATATTACTTACTAGTATTTGAGATATCGGATACAAGATACTCTTTGATATATTTACCTAACAGGTAAAATTAATCGAAGAAGAAACTTGGAAATAGGTAGTATTTGAAATACTAAATATGAATTTTTTTATCCTTTTTAAAGATAAGTTTCTAAAAAGTCAACAACAGACAAAAGATACGGCCATTAAGCTTTAGATTTTAACAAATTTAAACATTTCGCAGGTATATAAATCAAAACCTGTAAGGTACTTCCCATTGACCTAGAATCATGAAATTGCGTAAAAGCAAGGTCTGACAGCACAAGTAAAGGAAAAAAAATTGTTATATCACAATAAAAATAGTTTTTGGAATTATAAACTTATATTTTGCGATTGGAAAGTTGACTTTGTTATAAATCGATATATGGGAGAGTATTTTTAGAACTGCAATTCAAATGAAGCCATGAAGCCTTCTAGACTTCAAGAGCATTTGAATAAAATACATGCTTATAAAAAGGACAAAGATTTATTCTATTTTTAAGAACTTGAAAAGACATATTTCAAACAACCAACTATGTCAAACCTTTTTGCATCGTGTTCTAAACAAGAAGATGATGGACTACGAGCTTCATATAATATTTCATTATTCATCGCAAAAGCGGGAAAACCTCACCCAATCGGTGAGGAATTAATTATGCCGGCAGTCAAAGAAGTAATCGAAACTGTTCTTCATGATAAAACGCCATCAGATATTAAAAGAAAGATATATCAAAAAAAATTCTTTGAGTAATAATAGGTACAGTGCATAGAAGAATCGATAAAATGGCTAAAGACGTTGATGTACTTAAAGATTTTCAAATTTTTCACCCGATGAATCAACTTTACCAAATAACGAAGCACTAAGTACCTACTCTTGACTTACGTCTGATTCATAAAAGAAAAATATTGTCCTGAGCTATTATTTATAAAAAAATTGGAAACCGATACAAAGGGAGAATTCATATTTAATATGAATATTAATAATAAATTATGAATATTGCAAGGTGATGAGTTGAATTTAATAAAAACAAAAAACGCCATAGCTGCTTTTGTGGGAAAACTTCTTCTGTTCAAACGAAATCTAGCAAGAAGTGAATACCTACAGCAACTTTCCATTTCATTTCATTCCAGCATTATCGGTAAAACAGAAAGATTTGCTTACTTCCTACCAATACCTGGACGCTCTTCATGCTGATTTTACACAGCGATTCCAGGACATTTTAAATATGAATATACCAAGCTGGGTTTTAGACCCTTTCGCAAATGCAGATACAGCAGTATCATCAAATTTAGAATAAGAACTCGTAGAACTCACAATTAATGAAGAACTATAAGTTCAGAAATGGATAGCAAGAGTTCTGGCTCCAAAAATCAATAAGAGCTCTCCACCCTTTATTGTGCGTGTACATAAATCTTTTATTGCGTTTCCTTCATCATATTTAGCTGAGCGTGGGTTTAGTGCAGTAGCTAGTTTACTGTCTAAAAAATCTTGATTCTTTTACAATTTCAAGGAAACATAAAAAACAAATAATATAAACAAGTTTGTGAAATAAATGAATATACCTACGTTACAAATGTAATAATATTAAATTTTTAAGTGTGCGGCTTGCAGGGATACCTGTCCTATGTAGCCCTTGGCCAAAAAACAACGATCAGTTAATAAGGGCTTTAAAAGGATTAAATAAAAGAAGATAATTAGTTATCAAATTCATAAATTTACTAAACATAAATACGTAAATGCTTGTTAATCTTACAATCTATTACACAATGGTTTTTATATGACGGTCTTGACGTCAATTGTGTCTGTAGCATTATTCTTCTCCATCGAAGGGCATGTCTTAACTTTAGCGTCGTCGCAACAGAGCGGCTCATCGGCAGTCAGGTTGGCATACGTCCACGGAAGCTCACACACTTTGAAGAAAGCTGACAACTGAAATAGCAATAATAGGTTTTATATTTATTACTAGCATTTCCCTTGCGGCTTCGCTCCCGTGTACATATTTATATATTCTGCGCGGTACCCTAATTATTTTTCCAAAATAAAAGTAGCCTAAATTACTTTTTATAACACCAGCTATCTGCCAGTGACAGTCCCGTGGAAACTGGTCCACCCGTTCCGGAGACTAGCCGGAACAAACAGACAGACAGACAAAAATTTTAAAAACTGATTTTTAGGCATAGGCATCGAGCAAAAAATAATATTATATTGACATGACAAACAGTCACTTAATTTTTTTTTGTTTTTGTCTTAGTTAAAATATCTACTTACCTAGTTTTTACTGGTAACAAATTTTTGAAATTTTATTTAGCCAATAACGTTCTGTTACTAAATCTATGTAACAATAGATGTGCAAAATATTTTTCCCCTCATGTTTACGAAATTTTGGCATGGAATTTTCGATAGACAGCCAGGTTCAGCCAAAAAGATACATCAGTACAAAGTAGGTCCCTACTTAAGGACTTGTTATGAATATAGTAGGTAGGTAGTATTTCTGTATAAGCAATTTGCAAAGACGAAATGTTACTTCTTTTAAAATCAGATGGCTAATAAGAAGTAACTAATATCTTATATGGGCTAATAGTATTTAGGTACATGCTACGCTTCAGTAATGACGAAGTAACTCAAAAAGAAAACTGAGATGAGATTTGCTAATTAGGACACTTATGTTCTGTCGGCCATTTCCACCTAACTTGGCCATCAATTAATTCGCCATGTTCACCATTCGCAATTTTTCGATGTTACTTATCAGACGCTTTTTCTCGTATGTGGTTCCTTTGCCTCGAAAATGCCTGTGTAATAACGGTGTCCAAATGAGGGATGCTACACACACAGCGGTAAATCATTCGTTTGATCATTAGTTTAATAGTTGTTGAAATTTACCTTCAATTCATTGGCATTCTTCAACCTGTTGCACAAAACCTCCGGTCCTTTAGCCTTGGTAGCAGTAGCCAGCGCGTTGCAAAGGTTCTTGCATGTGTTTTCTCCTTCAGAATCACACTTTACCATCAAACCTGGAGTTTGAGATAGCAGAGGAAGGTCATTTGCATCAATTTTGCTTGATGGGAATCCGCCACAGGAACAGTTACCCTTGGGTCCGTCATCTACTGATGCCACACTGAAAAACGCACAACAACTAGGAATTAAAAGATTAAAGGGTAGAGTTGCCCCAGAAGGCTTCTGTGCTTCTGGAAGGAGCTAGGCTGGCTCACTTAGTCAGCCTATCGAACGCATAATGGACCGTCTATGAGTCTAAATGCAGAAACGGAGCCCTATACCAAAAAGGGCAGAGTTGAGTCATAGAGAAAGCAATTTGTTTTTATATATTGAAAGATAAGTCCTAAACTATGTTATAATACTGAATCCTCAAAGGTCCCTAAGTTGCTTTTCAGGGTTACAAAAATAGCTATAAAAAATAAATTAGTACAAACAATTTTACTAGAAGAGATAGTTAGGATATTCCTAACGGCAAATAAGTGGTTACCTTGCCAGCTGCCATACCTTCGAGTGTTAAAGAATTAATATCTAGATGGGACAATTTTTTTTTGTATTTCACAGCTACTTAGGTAATTTTAATAAGTCTGAGTGCACTTTGTGTCCGTTATTTACGTGAAAAGGCAATGTCATCGATCTCTCCACTTTTGCTATGATTGTACCTGGCACTAGGATACAATGCTAAAGAAGGTTAGAAGGGCATCGGTATCTGGATCGAAGGCCATAAATCTACTTTTTCATAAGTAATTAACTAACTGTAGGGCTTTACAAAAATAGGTGCTAAAGATGGCATACCCATATTATATGTTGTTAGGTTGTCTTGTCAATTTTCAAAACTTAATAGTTCTTACCATGAAGTTGATAAACTTAACTATCAACTTGATCGTGATCCACAGTTTTGTTTGATATTCTAAAAATAATGTTGAAGATGTCTTTAGTATCAACATTTCATTCAATTCAAAAATCGGATGACTTGTTTTTGAGATATCTGATGATAAACATTGAAGACTTTTGTTGCTCAGGGCATTTTTCGCGTGACAAAATAGTAGGTACATCATTGCCACGTGAGTCTCGCATTACCAGTATTCTAGTAAACTTTTCCTATTAATAATTTGATGTTAAGATTAAATAAAAATAAGACTACTCATAAACTTTTAGATGTAGGTATGTTGTTAGATGCCACCGTTGGACAACGGTTTGTAAAATTAATTGTAGTTGTGACTAGTGCCCGTTACTTTAATTTTTGTAGAGTTTAGGGGGACTTTACAAAAATGCAATTAACGGGCGGTATTAAACGGTAAGCGAGCCGTCATATCCGTCGCAATGTAAGGTTATAAAATATACTTACGTCTGGGGTCGGTCTTCACCTAGCACGAAGCTCAAACCAACCAGTAGGACGATGCAGAGGTCGCAAAGTAGAACTTTTGATGAAGACATATTGACTGCGGCTGAGGATAACACTCAACTGATACTCTGCCTGTAGTAGAGACAGCTTTTATACCCACATATTTGGAAGAAGTCGCGCGTTTGTAGGGTGAACACGCTTAATGCCAATCTTTCAGGACTGTTTCTTTCTTTGATTTTAGTTTTATATATCATGCCTGTTATCCCTAAAAGGCACTTAACAGTAAAAGAACAGTGAGAGCGTATGTGTGTAGAGGTGCATGTTCACATGTGTGTATGTTCCATATGGATCCATGCATGTGTGATTGTGTGTCTTTGAAATTGTGCGAAGATGCTAATCAATTGAAATTACGAGATTTATAGATACTGGGATAAAAAAAAACCGGCCAAGTGCGAGTCGGACTCGCGCATGAAGGGGAGCCCTACGTGCGCGAGTCCGACTCCACCATCATACAAGATATAACATAATAATAATAATAATAAAATTGTATTTATTTCTCTCATCACAAAGGTAGGTACAACTTAGGAAATAGAAATACAGATTAGTCAAACTATTATTCCTTTGTGAGAGACTGGTGTCTGTGTTAGGAAAAACCTGTGTTACAGATTACAGATCACCAGGCTCTCATCTCCTAGACGAACCATAGTTACATTAATTGTAGCATGTACCAGTTTACGATAAATGTAAATAGTTAATATATAATCAAACAAAATCTGTGTGTGTGTGTGTGTGTGTGTGTGTGTGTGTGTGTGTGTGTGGTGTGTATGTGCGTGAGAGCTTTTTAATAAATAAGCTTTTTAATTACATTATCTTGGTGGCACAAGTAGGCTTTCTGTATCATCATAATTTAGGTTTTGTAGCCATGTCGTTAATTCTGTTTTTAAAATATAATACACTATTATCTTATCTGTGATAATACTATGTAGAGTAGGGGAGCCCCCTTTAATTTTTAATTTATTTTTATTGTTTGTTGTTACAGCGGCAACAGAAATACACATTTTGTGAAAATTTCAACTGTCTACCTATTACGGATAATGAGATACAGCCCGCTGATACAGTTGAGACAGACGAACGGAGCGAGTGGAGGCTTAGTAATAGGGTCCCGTTGATTACCCTTCTTCTGTCTTAGGGGTGTTATAAGTTTAACATGCGTATATGTGTGTCTGTCTGTGACATCATAGCTCCTAAACGGATGGACCGATTTTAATATGGTTTTTTGGGTGAAAGGTGACGTCACGGGGTGTTTTAAACTTTTTATTTATGTTATGTAGCAATTCATTTTATTGGCCTATGCTTTTACACTATAAATCTAGGTCAAATTTAAGTCTAAGTAGTAATTAATCATGTAAAATCATCCTAAAATGTAACAAGAGCACTAAAACCGTAGGTACTCTGTGACACACCGCACAGTTATGTGTCATTTCTATTAAATGTTGGGTTTAGTTCAGTTCTGAATATTTGGAATGGGGACGCAATACATAAATTTGCAAATATTTAATAGTTTGGATACAATGAAGAGGCATATTCAATTTGTTATGCATGCACAAGTGTTAAGGTGTAAATATCTGATATTTTATTTGCCTTATTATAAAAGTGACTTGCTTGCATAGTGAATTGTCTTTGAGACTTGGATTTATGAACAAAAATTCATATCAGCCCCAGATGCAACATCAATTTAAACAAATCGTAATGAGGCGTCATCATTTGCACCTGCTTTAGCTTTGGAGTAATAACGAAGAGTTTTAAGGACGTTAGGTGTATAAAGCACTAATTTGTCCATTTTTATACTTGCGCACAAAATATATAGCTTTCTGATAGATAGGAGATATGAACCTGAATATACCTGGATAGCTGGGAACCGTCAAGGAATGACATACATTACCTTCGCTACGTTGTGCTCTTTCTAGCTCTAAAAGTCTATTTGGCAGCGCTACCCTAAAACGGAATGCAATATGCATTACTTAGCGACTAGTCACAATACTGCACTGTTTATACAATTGCCGATAATAGTAGTTCTAGGGGCTAATTGGGTGACGCGACCCTGCCCAATTGTTACCTGAGGATACCAATCCGGGAGGCTTACTTTACCGTGCAACTTTTGTATAGAATTGTCCCTAAACATCAGGGCTACATGGTCACTACTGTAATATAGCTCACTTTTGTTTTGATATGAGCTGATCGGATTTGTTATGATTGTTTTCTTATACAATAAGCCGTTTGTACAGTACTGCACCGACTTGTAATTATGCATACAGACATCATTTGACACCTGTTATAAGTTGGAAATGATTATGTAACGGTATACATACATGTACCATTTACATGCTTGGAACTTAAATAGTACGTACCTAATGCTTTATTATTTCGGTTTATAAAAAAAAGAAAAAGTATTTATTTTGCTTAATACAAAAAACATAATATAACTACTTATTTACAGAGTAATTATAGTTAGTATGTAAAAAACGTTTTAAGGGTGAACCGTATTACTAAAAACCAGTCAAGTGCGAATCTGACTCGCGCACCGAGGGTTCGCGCACTTTTGATTGTGTTAACTTAGAAGCTTGATTTTTTTATAGCGTTAAGGGACTGCTAACATAAGTATTTGATGTTAATTTCAACTGGATGCCTCCACGGGTTTCTGAGGAAAAGAGTCTTGACAGACACACAGACAGATATAACAAATTAACGACGTTCGGATTTTTTCTTTTACTTGTGCTGCTTGCTTCTTGCCAAATTTCACGATTCTAGGTCAATGGGAAGTACCCTGTAAGTTTTGATGTACCTGCGAAATATTCAAATTTGGTCAAATCTAAGGATGAAACGGCCGTGTCTTTTGATTGCATTGATTTGGAAGCTTGGTTTTTTACAGCTTCAAGGGACCTCAGACTTACGTATTCGATACTAATTTCAACTTGATGCGTTCACGAGTTCGTGAGAAAAAGGGTCTTGAGTCTTGACTAAAGATGGGCATCTATCTATCCGGTAAATTCCCGGGAAAATACCCCAATCACCGGTAAATATACTTAAGTCTAAAATTGCTTTTTTACTGAAAACACCTTTTTATAGATAATTTAGTTAATTATACATGTAGGTACATGTACTACATTCGTATCATTATAATCTGTATATAAAAGCGAAAGGATTCTAACTCTCTCATCTACTGACTAATCAGACTTTCAGAATAATAAAGATTATTATTATTATTAATCATGAAATCTAGAAAGCTATTTGACTTATGAAAATGAAATTTGGCAAAGAGGTAGTTTATGAGTCTCCTACTCAGCTACAGCAGCCAGTTAAGAACGGATTTTGCGACAGGATCAGACTAAGGAGGTCTAAGGGCTCTCGAAAATGTATTTTGAAAGTCTTTGGTTTTGTGTGAGATATAAAATTTGACCAGAAGATTTATAGGTGGCACACGTCAGCAAAGGATTTACCATAGGGTGTCGATTTAAGGAAGTGTAAGGGCTTTCGCAACTTTATGTAAATATTTTTGGTTTTTACTACTAGAGAGATATAGGTTTAGTTATTCTGGTTTATAACATTAAATAATAAATGTAGTAGTTGGCTTTTTCTTCACATTGGTGGCTTAAGGTGGTAAAAAGATAGTTCTTTCTTTCAAATATCCAGTTGATTTTTTTTATAAAAAGAAGCTGGCATTTGGCAGACATCTAGTTTATAGGCAGGAGAAGTCAACCAAAAACTAATGCTAAACTAAGAACAGCTATTTTGGTACCTCATCAGCCCAACTGCAGAAACTTTTTTTTGTATTTTTATCACAACGTAGGTCATCATCCTCTTAGGGGTAAAATTTTAGAAAACACCGATAGTCATCGAAGTCTCATAGGTAATAAGTACCTACAATATATACAAGTCAAAAGAAAAATAAAAACGAAACTATAACTGTCAAGGCTCAACTCACGTCGCTCGCCACGCTACATGTTTTTCGCCTAAAGAATAATTTTCATCTCTATTTTGTCATTATATGCAACTGAGATAGCTACGGTTGATTCACATATGTTCATAACGCATATCGGTCGACTTAAATACTGTTTTACTTACCTACTTAATTTTGATTAAACTAAAACTAATCGCACTAACGAACGATTAATGTAATGATTTTTTAAGATATTGAATATTTCAACTATGTATGAAACACCTGATGGACGACTCATCTACAGTTTATTAACACTCCGCGCTGGATGGATTTCTAAAGTGGTGGGTAGTTGCAATGTCAATGTCTTTACTTAAGTATTTTGCTTTTGGTTTTTAAAGCCATACACTTTTCTCTTTTATATTCACATTCGACTGTTTTGTTCTGCAATGTATTACGGAGGGTTCACTAATGTTTGACAAAAATTTGGGATTTTACAATAGTATTTGGTTCTGACACTCACCGGCCGCTGCCGCGGCGCGCTGACTTCGCTCGCTGGGTTCGTGTAGTGTGGTCGCAGTTCTAAAGGGCTTATTACACTTGACTAAATTTAGTAGTCTAAATTCAGTCGTTACTGAATTTAGTCAAGTATAATCGCATTTAGCAAGTTCATCCTAAGTTCAGAAGGCAGGATGGTTTCTGACTGACTAAATCATTTAGAAGCCTAAATTTAGGAAGGTGTAATCGCATTTAGTTACTTATTTCAGTCGCTGCGTGGGTCTCCGGCTATGAGAACATGAATTCCCGAAAAAAAAGGAAAGAATATTAAAGAATAATAAAATAATATTCCTGAATATAAAAGAACTAAACTTTAAATCTTGATATGAGTTTCCCGTTGCAAGAAATCTTAATGTTACGACTAATCCTTATTTGGCACTAATACTGTCTCGTAGTATCTTGCTTTAGAGTATAGGTACGGTGTCACAAGATTAAAAAAGAAAAAATACTCCGCATTAAGAATATTTGTGTCGCGGGCGCTTAACAAACATTTGAACAAAGAACACTCACAGAAGACTCGGGACAACTATTTGTGGATCACACAAATTTTTGGTCCCGTGTAGGATTTGAACCCACAACACTAAGCGTGACATAGTGGCGAGGCGACCACTTAAACCATTGCGCCATCCGTGCAGTCATATGTCAAATGATCTCGAATCCATTCTTAGATAATTTCAAAGTCCGTTCCTTTACCCATGATTCGTGTGATATCTCGTTTCTACCTACCTAGCTGTTTTATCATTTTGATCATAAAACAGCTAGGTTGACTGGGCTAATTGGCATTCTATCTAAATAGTTGGGTAAGAGTTATTTTATCAATAATGCAAAGGAATAGTAAAAAGAATATGGTCATATTTTTATTAACATCTTAACTAATTAAATAATGACAGTCTTCATTACATAGAAATGGCGATGATTACAAAATATTTTTAATACTTCTCGAACAGCGGCGGTATTACACATTTGCCGCCAGTAGGCTATTAAAATTTTGCCGCCCCTACCGGTCGGTCTATCTAATTCGATAACCCAGGACAAGACATAAAAAATAATGTAGGCCCCAAATTTGCCGCCCTAGGCTTCAGCCTACTGGTAAATCCGCAACTGTTCTCGAACCAAGTTTAAAAATGTAGGTATATGCCACCTAAATACATCTGTTTGTGGCTTTTTTGTTGCCGTGTAGTCTGGCATTTCGTCTAGTTTAGTAAATGTTCTGATGATGATATTATGATTATACGAGGGGTGATCAATAAGTAATATAATAACCAGAAGTAGGTTTCGAACTGATCGAATATCCACGCTTTTTTAAAGATCTAACACCGAGAGACTTTTATTTATTTCCTCGACTCAAATAACAGCTCAATGGTTAGGAATTTGTATCACCGCTCGTATACATTATATCACATTTACAAGCAACCTAAATCTACATAAGTATCTCAACACATAGGCACAGCCTTCGAATCAGGGATGGGTCATTGGTTACAGGAATTAAAACCTAATGAAGGTGGTGGTAGACTTTTCTCATTTCTCTAATCAGTGTGGAAGTGTACGCATATTCAGTGATATGGTTACTTTACGATTTTGGTCATTAAATTCTACAAAACACGTATTCTGAAACTAATGATAAGCTTGTGGAAATTGTGACAATATCTGTTGTGTCAAAACTTTAAGCTCTTTCAGATTTTGTTTAAATTTGAAATACTTACTCCACTATTAATTTTTTTTTATATCAGTTTTAACTATTAAATTTAAGTTGCATAGATGTGATAGAACTAATATTAATCCCAAACTGAACTATTCCGATCACCCCTTTTTACATTATGGAATTTGTAAACAAAATACTTAAGGCGAAAACAGTCTTTGTAAGCCGACTTAAGCTTCGCTCAGACGCAAGACTAAACAATTGAATTTGTAGTTGTTAAAACTCGAAGATTGCCTCGGTTACATAGCGTTGTAATACCTATATGAAACTCTGAGGAACTTTTATTCATTACATGCCTAAAGGTTTTCATAATTACATCCAGTGCGGGCACATACACGCCAAGAGCAGTCAGGCATTTATGTTGAGATCTTTTACTTCTTTTGTAAACTGATCAACAAATTCCTGTTGTACTTTTTACAAAATATTTTTGCTTATATTTCAATACCCACAGTTCCATCCTAAGTATGATCTAGTATTTACAGATGCAGCATACAGTAGCAATATGTTTAATTAAAATGTGTCTGTTAGTATGTTGTACTGACTGGTGTGTTAACATCTGATGCTGTTACAAAATTGATTATACAAATTCAGAAAGGTCATCTCTAAACTGGAGGCAGGTGATAATCTGTAGAATCTAAAGCAGGAGCACCTTTACAGACAAATATGCTGGCTTTATATTTTAAAAGATTAAATGAAAGCACTATATATACAAGCCACATACATACACTTCCACGAAAAAACAGGTGAATTACAGTAACTTCTAAACAATAAAATGATATTATAGAAGTTTTTTAATTAGGTTAACATAATCAGTATGCTGTGCCTAAGTCATCCTGAATTGAATAGTTTAAAAAGCATATGTTTAGGCAAGAAGTTCCTCACCTTACCAGCTCATCACAATTATAAAAGCATCATCAACTAATAAACCTTTAAAGAGTTCCGTTAACTTTTGCCATAGACAACTCCAAGATGACTTTCTTTCTCATTCTAACTAGTAATTAAAATATTTTTATTTCGTTTAGTACAAAAAGGTCATAGTACTGCATGCTGCATAACTATTATTGTAACTAAATCAACTTAATTCCCAACTAAATCCCTTTTCAGCGTGCTACCAAATTTATATAAATTCTAAAATTTGTTTAGTCAGTCACCTGTGACATGGAACTCTCCCTGTACATAAATACTCTTACAACTAAACAATGCATTATCCACTATTATCTTTGGGGGGCAGGCTTTGGCTTAGGCATCTTTGCTAGTAATGCTTGTATTTCCTTCTTTTCATCATAACTCTTCCACATTTCATATAAGTTAATTATTGATCTTACTATTTCTTGGATCTGAAATTAAAAAAAAAAATATTTTATAATGGTGGTAAACAGATTTATGCCCACTGGATAGATGAAGTATATATGATTGGTAATCTGGAGGAACTTCTAATCTCAATAAAGTTATAAAATATATGTAGGTACAAGAAATATTTACCTTATCCATGTCAACATTAAGCTCTGCAAACCATGGTTTATGGCTCTCTTTGCCAAGCATCACACAGGCAATGTGGAGAGATGCTATGGCTATCTAAAACAAAACATTTGTATTTAAGATGAACAAAGGTAGCGAGAATATAACACAAAAGACTCAGGTTCATTATAAAGTTATATTCCAATATAAACAAAGAAATAAATCTCCACTTAAGAAACTTCTTAACGTATGTTTGTACTGAGGCTAGGGTGATTATAACGACATATGTGTGGGTACCATATTCAACATTAAAAAACATTTTGCATTGCTTCTACACCTGCCATCATGAAATTTAACACTTAGTGTAATTTTCTTATATCATTTTTCTGCTAATTTGTTTAATTTATAATAATTTATTTTCTTTATATAAATCAAAGCAGATACAAAATCTAGCCAAGAATATAACCTAAAATAACCAATGTTTGTGTTTACAATATGTAATTTATGATATTATAGATTCACTTCTTGTGCACTAAATAGAAAGAATTTTTATAATACTTTTTCATAATATTGCATTGAAAGTGTGCTTTCATTGCAATATTACTCACTAATAAATCATTTAAAAGAGACAGCTCTCTGATCCTACAACCTGCTTATCACATACCTACTATCCTTGCCGCACATGACTGTTAATAAGACTATGGTAATACATATAATGAATTTCTTTTTCTTAAACCAATCATATACCTACGCATGTAATAACATTTACCTGATAAGGTGGGAACAGCAAACTAACATCTGTTCTTAATGAATCATTTACTATTCTCCAAGCATAAGTCAACAATTGATCATCTTGACCAATGTCTTGCACAAACAGTAACAGAGGCCGATACGGTTGATACACAATTAAGCAACAGTCTAGATTCTCTAACAAGTAGAACTCGCATTCAAGGATGTGATTAGTTCTATATGGGAACTCTTGCTGTCCATATGCATAACTAAATTTATTCTTGATTACCGTCTGGCATGTTGTTATAAGTCTAGAGTTGGATATTACACCAAATTCTTCAACTTTTGACGCAAGAAATACACACGTAGGTGCAAGAAGCAGTGGGTCAATACATTTCAATGAATTCCTTGCGTAAAAGCGTTTGAAGTACACTGTCGCCGTCGCGATTACTTGTTGTCGAAGCTTTAACTGTTCTCCTAAAATCTGTATAATGCTCGCGAAGAAGTTGAATATTTTCTGATATTCTTCTTCACTTAGTATAGCCAAATCGTGTTGGCGGTCGCGAATGAGATCTTGTTTATCTAATATCCATTGTTGGTGGTGGGAACTTTGCCAAAAATTTCCTGCCATGGTATGGCCTAGAAGTAAATATATTTCAAATAATTAACAGAACAAACAGAAACAAAAAGAAAGTAAATATTCAATAAAATTCACACGACAAAACCTTGGTGTTGCCTGCTTGTGTTGCTGTTGGCAGATTGCCGTAGTATTGCCAACTTTTAATATCGTTGTCCCCGTAAATTTCGTTTAAAAATCTCCAAAGTATCTCTGAGCATGAAGATCATCAAATGGTAGAGATTTTTTTTTTCGTTTGCATTGCAAATTAATAATCTTTTCATCTTATTATATTACATTACTCCGTATCATCCGGAAGAAGTTATCTGTGATACTTGTTATAAAAAGCAGACTTCCATTGTTTTTTCTTAATTTATCGTAGACTCTGCAACGTCGCCTTTCGTTTGTATCTTCTCCTAAAAATTTAAAATGCTCATAACTTTTACAATAGTAACACTACTCTTTAATTGTCTTTATGATTGGTTTGAACCGAAATTGAATCATGGTAACACGGCAACTGTATTTGTCAAAATCAGATAGTCCATTTAGGTGTTCTGTGGGGGCTGTCTAAGTTGGCGGGGAGAAGTCGCTTTTTAACATTTTTTTTTGCTCTTTCAACTGTACGTTAACTGTTCGATCAAAATTTTTATTTGTTCAATCTTAGTTTTTTTTTTAAATAAAATAAAAAATTACCCTCAAGTTGGCGGGGAGAAGTCGTTTTTTGACATGTTTTTTTACTATTTCAATTGTTCGTTAACTGTTTTTAACTGTTCGATCAAAATTTTTAATTGTTCGATCTCAGTTTTTTTTTTATAAATAAAATAAAAGAAATTGCTTTCCAGAAGTCGTATTTTAATCATCAAAAAAAAAATTACCCTCAAGTTGGCGGGGAGAAGTCGTTTTTTGACATTTTCTTTTTACTATTTCAATTGTTCGTTAACTGTTCTTAACTGTTCGATCAAAATTTTTATTTGTTCGATCTTAGTTTTTTTTTTAAATAAAATAAAAAATGACCCTCAAGTTGGCGGGGAGAAGTCGCTTTTTACATTTTTTTTTTTGGTATTTCAATTGTTCGTTAACTGTTCTTCATTATTCGATCAAAATTTTTTTTGTTCGTTCCTAGTTTTCTTTTAAATAAAATAAAAAAACCCTTAGGTTGGCGGGGGGCAGTCGTTCTTTTACTTTTTTTTTGTGGTTTTTTCATAGATCGTTAACTATTCTTCATTGTTCGATCAAAATTTTGTTCGTTCTTTTTTTTTAAATGAAATAAAATGTGGGTAGTATATAAATGAGTAACGGTAAATTTAATTTTTTTGTGTCAAAATTAATGAATTTGGGCTACGAAAATACTAAGTGAGCGACTGACTGCGAGTGACGAGAAATCTCTAAAACAGCAATTTACAAACATTAATTTGAGTTTTATAAAATACAAAAACGAGAAGCATTTTAATATTTGAGCTACCTAGCTCAAATATTAAAATGCTTCTTGTTTTGTATGTTTTAGTGACAACGTTATGTACTGTTTGACCAAGTACTTTGTTTGAAATAGAATTCGGTTATGATCACAGTTCTAACCTAACCTAAACCTAATCATTTCTGTTCAATTGACCTAAGTACCCTACTAATGTTAAATCGTCGCACTCTCCAACTTAATATTAATGTCGTCCTCTGGGTATTAGTATTATCATAACTTAAGACAGTTGTGGATGGTAGCCTCGCGCTTGGCATCACTCGCCGAGTGGCTAGCCCAAAGAGTACAGTAATACTTGGGCTCGCCCGAGCGCCTCGTTCGAACGGCGACCCCAGACTGGGTGGTTTATTTTCCTGGTCAGGCTTAATTTAGCAATAACAACGATATTCTTTATTCAAGCACTTTTTATTGTTAACAAGGTCATAGGGAGCAGTTTTAATAAAGTTGATAAACCTAAATCTCATTAATAAAATCTTCGAATCTTTCCCCAATTCATTATTTTGCTGTGTTTTGCTTACTTCGCTTCGCTCACAGGCTAAATAGACTTCTACTTACTACCTGAATTAAATCTAAAATTATGAATATGTTCGAAATTTCAACCATAATGCTTAATTAGTTATTTAGGAAGGAAATAAAACAAGGTTTATAATTTCATAATTATTATTAACAGTAAAAATTGCCTACTTATAATATATAGGTATAGCAACATGCTAAACAGAATTTTAAAACACAAGTGAAGTAGTGATCTAATATTGTAAACATTTGAATCGAAAACAAAGTCCTCAATTTAATTCTATAACACCCTAATGAAGCATCTTATTTTAAAAATTAATGACAAAGCTTTGTGTCAGTTTACTTAATTTAAATAATATTTTGAAAGACTATACTAATCTACACATAAAAACCACACGGTGTTCCGTCACAAGTGAGTCTATCGCAAGGGACTCGGGTATACCCTAGAAAGGAAGTCCCCGAGAACCCTAGCAGACTTTGGCCGCCCTCAAATAGAAGGCAGCCACACCATTGGTAGCGGAGGAGCATTGACCTTGCGCTCCTTACCCGTTACCCCCAGGCCAGCGCTCATGGAGGCCGGAGATCATTATGCGCTCTCCGGCGCCTGGTGCCTCTTCTTCGGGATACTAATCTACACTTAGATTAAGAATAGGTACACGACAAAGTGTGATTTAAGAAAACAGGTTTAAGTTAAGTTGGCATATTATTTATGATCATTATGATTTTCTGTGTTACGGACTTTCTAAAGTCTTTTATATGTTTTGGAATTTAATTAAAGGCTCTTTTTTCTCGAAAAACAACAGTGCATTGCAATAATAGATTAACAATTACTAACAAATGCGTTCGTAAAGTCTGTAGGTGGTACTGTACCCAAGTAAGAATTTAATGAGATCTTCAATCCTTCGATGGCCGCGTTAACCAATAAGGTATGGTAATTCTCAATTATGTTTATAGCTTCAGCGTTCAAAACCTTGTTGACAGGCCACGAGCAGTTTGTTAGGTTAACCTGGTGTCAGAAAGCAACGTAAGCGTTTAGCTAAACATGTTTTCAGGTGGGTTTTTCATGTAAATAAATAAGATTACTGTAGGAGAGCCATGCTTCGGCACATATGGGCCGGCTCGACCGGAGCGATACCACGACCTCACAGAAAACCGGCAGTGAAGCAATTGTTTGCATTGCTTTTCACCGAGTGAGTGAGGTTACTGGATGCCCTAACCCTTCCCTCCCCCCTCCCCCTCTTCTACCCTTCCCTCCGCCCCTCCCGCCTTCCCCTTTCCCCTACTCCCACCTTAAAGAGCGGCAACGCACTTGTGACTCTTAAGTAGCAAGTGCCCATGGACGACGGTAGTCATTTACCATCAGGTGACCCGTCTGGTCGTTTGCCCCCTACACCATAAAAAAAAATATTTTTTGTTAGGTATTCAGATGAATATTCGGGGCCTACACTTATGCTTTGCTGGGGAAACAGTGGTTTTTCGAAAGTTTGTTGAAATAACCTTGGTAACTTATTTATTTATTTATAACCATACACTATCTTTACAGATTTTTTTTAGCCTAATACAATAGTGGGTAACTTATTTCTAGATGTAGGTAACTTAAGTCTATTTATTATTTAGGATCATATACCCAATGACATGCCTTTAAAAACATCTTAGCATATATCTACTGAATATATACTGAACATTGTTAATGTCGAAGAATCGCCTTTTTCCTTAGGAGTACAGTAAAAAGGTTTTATACACAAATGTACAAATGTTGAAAAAGTTAAATTACATAAATTTATTTAACGCAAATTTGCTTCCCTTCTTTCCTGCATGCTTTAAAGTAGCGTTGTCGCGTTGTTAATCTCATAGAAATTTTCTCTTCTGCATGTGCGCTTGTAGAATAAACATACACGAGTAGCTCTTAATTTGTGCTAATTTGTGGCAGAATAATATTTAAGAAAATATTTATAACTCTCAAGTATTCGCGCTTTTTTGAAAACCCAAAAAAATATCGCAGCGCCTAAATGAGAAAACGTAGAAGCTCGTTGAAAACTGTATTCAGCCCTTCTTGACGCCTATCACCATAATAAGTTTCAAAAGTGTACATACATGCGTTATTGAATAATATTACTAAAAATCAAAACGATTGTGTCATAATTTTGACTTCAACATAGAAAAAACTGGCCCAACCCAAGATGAGTGTGAGGTGTAAACCAAAAAATTAGTGCGTTTAGTCAATAATATATAGTTAAATATCTAGCTTGTATGTTTATTCTACAGGCGCACATACAATGGTTTTTGAGATACACGATTCTGCAAAACGTTACCCCAGTAGGAAATCCAATATTTCGAAAACCTGAAGACGCACAAATTATATTTTCGGCCCATATTTTTGCACAAAATTTCTCTCTGCGATAATTAGTTTAGAATTTTCCTGCTGGAAGAACGTTATCCCAGCAGGAATCGTTTTTTCCGTTTTTTTCTAGAACGACAACAGGCACAATTTTTTTATGCGGCGCACATTTGCAGCAGATTGCGCACTAATTATACGTTCCACTCATATCACTCTAAGAGCCACTTTCCAGCTGGGGTAACGTACACCCTGTGTACATACCCAGCTTCACCATATTTTTATATGTATAAACCTATGAAATGTTTTAACATAATACATATACTTACACGAATAGCGTCCACAGTATAGTTGAGCCGGATATCATTAATCTGTATGCCTTTGTCTCCATAATTCGTACTTGGGGCTAAAGTTACTGAGAAAGTCAAAGTGACATTCTCGAAAGTGACACTGCAAAAATTAATAACGTATAAATCTCAATATTTCCAGTGTATATACATGCACACAATATCTATCATAAAAACAGACTTCATTGAGTAATAGTTACAATATTGACAAGCACGATGCTGAAGAATCACCATTGAAAAAATGGTGGTTTCCCTGGAGTGGTCATGGAGGTTCTACCTCTTGCCACTGGTGCTAAATTATCATGGCGTCTCTACAGAAGTTGTGTGTCAGTAAAACGATAAATATAGAAGAAATAAACATGGTGTTTGTCTTCTCGTCCTATACCGATCACACTCTTTACTCTTCACTAACAAATTATAAAGTTATGAGAAGACTCATTGAAAAAATTAAAATTAAATAAAATAACGAAAAAAAAGAGACTGTTTTAGCTAGAAAGAAAACTTGTATTGGGAGAGCCTTTAGATTTCCGCCGTCTTGTTTGTTCCATTTGGAATAACAACTAGGTGTACAGTGTAAATTAGATGTGAAGACTTGTATGATTGAAGTTCAGCATTGCATCATCATTTTACTAACAACGTCAGAACGACGTAACTACCATGTACCTACATAATTATGTAGTATGTATACCTGTCTCGGGGCCAATGTTAGCAGAAGAGTTTTTATTAAGTTGCGTTGTATTTTATCCTCTCCATTTAACTGTACCTAACGCATTAAAATACTGTCTCTAAAGGTTTGCCCTAAAATGCAGACTACGTTGCATATGATTAAAGTAATAGTACTTACTTCATAAATCCTGATCCCTTTAAAGAATAAAAAACATAAGCATTCCCCTTTAAATTGTAGTTATCTGAAAAGAGAATCAAATAGTCACCTTTATTTTGATGAAACTAATTTGGTTAACATTATTGCAAGTACTAAAACTGTAAATATAAGGTGCCTTGACTAAAATTTTGATGCTTAGTTTAGCTTAGTTTAAATTTCTAATAAGATTCAGCTTTAAACCATTTTTCCGCGAAGGTTAATGCATACCGATATCATATTTGTTTGTCCTTTTCTTTTTATTAACAAGGACTTTAAATTGGATTGCAAGTTTGACATGGAATATATGGGCAGTGCCAATTTGGCACGAGGCTAAACCTGCCCTCCAGTATGCGTTATGCTCGTGTACGAGTGCTGCTTGTGCCTTGTGCACGGCACGGCCTTCTTGTTATGAACATAGAGAATAATATTGTAACTATTTGATGGAGAATATTTACCTGCAATTAGAGTCAAAGAAGGGATATTGATCACACCTGATGCTGCAAACAAGTCTTCTGTAGAGGCTGAAAGTTCCTTCACTTTAAAGTTACTGAGGCCCGTCATGTTCATATCACCAGTAGAGAAAGCAACTCTGATTATCATAAAAAGACATTAAATTATATAATACCTGATAAATTAAATGTTGTTATATTAGGGAGTGTAACTTATACTATGAATATCGGGGCATTTTGCTGAATCCCCAGTTCGTGTCAACTAGCATTCATTCAGTGTCTAGAGCTTCAGACTTTGGCATGCAAAGCGTCTGAGATTTTATTTCCTAAATATTCTAAAAGTAAAACCTTAAACCTGTCATAATCTGTCTTGCACATTAAAGTTGACTGTTAAAATAATATGTAAGATAAGCAATAAAATCAATTCTAAAATAAAACCAGTACACAAATGACAATCAGTTTCATTTACGCTTTTACGTATTCATACAGTGCAGAAATTACAGTCAAGAAGAAGACTTGGTAGTAATTTTTTGCATTTTGGATTTAAAGTTGTGCAGGTGTTAGAACTCAATGACCACACGACCCTTTTAAATCACTTGAACGATTGTTACTATCGCAAAGTGATTAAGTTTTACGAGCAAGACGTGATTATGTCGAAGTAGAACCGTCTACAAGCGGATAGCGGCTTTACCTACTAAGCAGCGGCACCATGCCCACCAACCAGCGGTGGATTATCCCTAAGGCAAACTTGGCACGTGCGTAGAGGCTCAAGACTACAAAGAGGCGCGCAAATGTTTTTGAACGAAGAAAAAATAATTAAAGTAACATTAATAGTGTAGGTCAGTAGGTACCTACTTACACAATATACCTAAAATATCTATACATACTTTTGACGGATTATGCTAATAAACAGAGAGTTTCGGTACGCATGGGCCGTCTCGACCGGAGTGATACCACGGCCTCACAGAAAACCGGCAGTGAAGCAATGCTTGCATTGCTTTTCCTTAAGTAAGTGAGGTTACCGGAGGCCCCAACCCTTCCCTCCCCCCTCTCCCCCTCTTTCACTCTTCCACCCTTACCCTACTCCCACCTGAAAGGCTGGCAACGCACTTGTGACTCTTGAGTTGCAGGTGCCCATGGGCGGCGGTAGTCATTTACCATCAGGTGACCCGTCTGCTCATTTGCCACCAATACCATAAAAAAAAGACTATCACTTAATACTCAAAGGCAGCCATGTCTACTGGCTTCTGGTCTTCTGGCTGGTCATACTTACTTTATTCCGAAACCTGTATATTGCCCCTCGTAGGACTGCAGTCTTATTCTTTCTAAAGATGGCAGTGGCAACGGAAGCATATCCCCTTGCCGCCATTTGGTAAATAAATCCAGCACTTGTTCCTCTATGCAAGTAGTAGCTGTTGATATAAAATTATTTGATATAGGTTATATTTAAAAACTCAATATCTTATAATAATAGCTCACACGCCACCAATCGCTCTGACTATAGTGTTTGGCATTTAGCACAAGACTAAGAAAATATCTAAGTTATTATTTTCTTAAGTAACTAAAAGAATAATTTCAGAATGTCGCGGTTGCGTCATTATTAAAATTACCCTAAATTAAAAAAAAAACAGGAATGCGAACCTGACTCATGCTCCGAGGGATCTGTAAGCAAAATAACTTGTTTGTAGATAGTTCGTCCCTCTCGGGAATCGATCCTCGAAGATTTTTTTGAATTCCTTATCAGTGCATTTTACAATTTGTAAAAAGTCATGGGACTCTATCACATGTCTTGTATACCAATGTTGATCATCTAATACATTGGTTGCACGCGCTTTTTCAAAGTATAATCTTAACTTTCTGCATTTTTGTGATCTTACGTAAGAACTATCAAGACTCCCTCCCACCCCCTTGTAAGAAAAAATAAGACATGATCGAGGCCCCTCTCCCCCTAGATCCTCTTACGTAATAAATGAATCATTTACTTGTGCTGTGAGACCTTACTTCTTGCTAAATTTCATGATTATAGGTCAGTGGAAAGTAGGTACCCTATAGGTTATGATATACCTGCGAAATGTTGTAATTTGTTAAAATCTAAGGCTTAAATGGCCGTATCTTGTGATTGCATTGACTTAGAAGCTTAAAGGGAGCTTTTAGAGCTTCATGGGATCGCAGACATAAATGCTCAGAAAATGAAAAAACATTTAATAGTCAAGACAATGAACCTTAAATTACTAGCGTTCTCGAAGGCTATGAAGGAAATCTCTTTTTCGCCATTTTCCACTTCACATTTAAATTAAAAACGGATTCACATGTTATTTTAGGTACCTACTACAGATCTGAGAATAAGATATGACCAAACGATCACAATTGATAGAAACACGTGTAAAGATTTTTGTACTCACCAGAATGTATCTGCTTCAAATAATAATAATTATGCCAAATTGCGCAAAAATTACGAACCGAATAAAATAATTACTTAATTTAAAAAAATAACAAAAAACCCGACTGCGTAAAAACTAAAAAAAAAATACGTGAAAAAATTAACTTTAAATAAGAACTAAAAATTTTAAAATCGATACGCCCATAAAACAAATAATTAATTCTAATAAAAGAACGACTCACAGTGTCGGGGCCTCTTGGGAAGATTTGATTGGTAAAATTGGTAGTTTAGAATTTTGTTAAGTAATACTGTTACAAGGTCTAACCCGCGGGCGCCATCTATTGTCGAGTAGAGGAAGTCATAAACGGTTATGATTACCTAAATTGAGATGCATGCCATCTTTTGACAGAAAGCGGAACTACTAGCCCATTTGTAGAGTGTCCTACATTATATTAAAAAACTCCAGAATGGTTTCGAGTTTTCGGGAAATATCACGATCTGTCTACGAAATAACGTTCGTTCTGGGTATATAAGATGCATGCATTGCGGTATGAAAGGAATTCTAGTTCAGCGAACAGCGAGTAAACTAGTGCGCAGTGCAAATGAATTAAGAAGTGGAAATAGTGATAATTAATTGTATTGTAATAATTGCGAATTAGGTTGTTGAAAATAAAACATCGATTTTTTTCATGTAATTTAAAAGTTTATCATAAATTATGTTAATAGTCGATGCGAAAACTTAATTATTATTTTTTAATTACTTACAACAATTCAAAATTGATAAATTTTTCAAAAGAATCATGTGACTACGAACGCGGCTCGATTTGTCACCATGTTTGTGACGTAATAATTTTAAAGAAATTTCACGATAGTACACTGTCAACATAATATAAATTTAAATATTTTAGTTAACACTGTATCATGGTATCATAGTAGAAGAGACGTAGAAGATCGACCTTCACCCATCTGATAACCAGATGAGACATATTTTTTATCTTCTATTATCTTTTATTTATAAACATGAATATGATAGCTTGCCTAACGAAAAGTGTTCATGAATATTTTTAATTAAATTAATTTTAATCAATTTTTTTTATAACCTTCACTCTTTTGACAACCGGAAAAATTTAATTTCCACTGAGAGTTTTCAACATAGAGAATATGCCTTGGTAGACTTGCCTACTTATTTTTGTTCATGACTACCTGGCAAGCAGGTATGAACAGGTAAATCAATATAGGTAACTACACCGATCTGATAACCGATAGAAATTGATATCATCAGAAAGATCATTTATTTCATGTAATTTAAAACTTTATCATAAATTATGTTAATAGTCGATGCGAAAACTTAATTATTATTTTTTAATTACTTAAAACAATTCAAAATTGATAAATTTTTCAAAAGAATCACGTGACTACGAACGCGGCTCGATTTGTCACCATGTTTGTGACGTAATAATTTTAAAGAAATTTCACGATAGTACAGTGTCAACATAATATAAATTTAAATATTTTAGTTAACACTGTATCATGGTATCATAGTAGAAGAGACGTAGAAGATCGACCTTCACCCATCTGATAACCAGATGAGACATATTTTTTATCTTCTATTATCTTTTATTTATAAACATGAATATGATAGCTTGCCTAACGAAAAGTGTTCATGAATATTTTTAATTAAATTAATTTTAATCAATTTTTTTTATAACCTTCACTCTTTTGACAACCGGAAAAATTTAATTTCCACTGAGAGTTTTCAACATAGAGAATATGCCTTGGTAGACTTGCCTACTTATTTTTGTTCATGACTACCTGGCAAGCAGGTATGAACAGGTAAATCAATATAGGTAACTACACCGATCTGATAACCGATAGAAATTGATATCATCAGAAAGATCATTTATTTCATGTAATTTAAAACTTTATCATAAATTATGTTAATAGTCGATGCGAAAACTTAATTATTATTTTTTAATTACTTAAAACAATTCAAAATTGATAAATTTTTCAAAAGAATCACGTGACTACGAACGCGGCTCGATTTGTCACCATGTTTGTGACGTAATAATTTTAAAGAAATTTCACGATAGTACAGTGTCAACATAATATAAATTTAAATATTTTAGTTAACACTGTATCATGGTATCATAGTAGAAGAGACGTAGAAGATCGACCTTCACCCATCTGATAACCAGATGAGACATATTTTTTATCTTCTATTATCTTTTATTTATAAACATGAATATGATAGCTTGCCTAACGAAAAGTGTTCATGAATATTTTTAATTAAATTAATTTTAATAAATTTTTTTTATAACCTTCACTCTTTTGACAACCGTAAAAATTTAATTTCCACTGAGAGTTTTCAACATAGAGAATATGCCTTGGTAGACTTGCCTACTTATTTTTGTTCATGACTACCTGGCAAGCAGGTATGAACAGGTAAATCAATATAGGTAACTACACCGATCTGATAACCGATAGAAATTGATATCATAAGAAAGATCATTTAATTATAAAATCAATCACATAGGCTTGCCTTCGAAAAACCGTTCATAGGATATTATTGCCAGGCTTCGAAGTTTCAGAATCGGAGTAATTTTATATGTGCGAAAGAGAAAGTAGAGCGTCCGAGGTCTGTGTGATAGAGTAGGACACAACGTACGCGACATGTCCGTTGAATGTATCCGGGCGGAGTTTTCAAAAAGTGTCCGGGTAAAACCCGGACACTCTGTGCCAAGGGATCCTTATAGTTGTTAGATGAATCGTTAACAAATTTAAATGGAATGGGCGTTTATTTAAAGGTGTCCGGGAAAGAATCTCGATTTCACCCATGTGTCCGGGTTTTTTTAAGTTTTTGTCTGGCGTTGGCAATTTAAGTGATGGCAGCCCTAGACTAAGAGAACAGTGTTTGTGTTTATTTATTGTCGATAATCATTTAGTGACAGCACGTGCTAGATATTATTATTCATTGTGATCTAAAAGAAAAAAGTAAAACATGAGTAAAAAGTGCTTTTTGTGTGATTCAAAAAAATCTATTATTGATTTTGATGAAAATTCATTTAAAATATGTTATTTGAAATTGTGTATTTTGCAACCACAAGCAAAAAAAATCAGGAAAGCGAGTTCTCAATCTAATCGTTCCCCAGAACAATGAGACCTTCGAAAAAATTAAAATATAGCAGCTACTTTAGATGATCATAAGCTTCTTTCAAAACTTGAGCATCGTCATCTTGCTTACCATAAACCCTGTTATGCTTCTTTTTTAACCAAAGAAAAGCGATATCAGCTGCTGTGTGCCACGATGAGTAGAAATTAACATTATGACGTCACACGCCGCTCGGGTTTGTTTGGGAACTGTCGGCGTGTTTTCGGTACTGGGTTCAATTGTTAATTTGATATAACTTTTTAATAATAATAGTGAAAAAAAAATCTAAAAATAGTTTTCAATTAAACTTAAATAATTATGATCTTTCCATTTATTACAAAATAGTGTTTATTTAGGTAATAAATTGGTGTAGTTTGCACCAATTTATTACGAACCTCAGCTCGTAACAATACTCAGAATAACTCCACCATTGACATAGTTTTGAATCGATATGTGTGTATCGATTATAAAACTATTTTAATGGTGTAGTTATTCAGTATTACCTAACAGACTACTAAACTACTGAGCTTGCGGTGGTCTAAACTACTGATATTCGCCCCGAGCCCCTCGACATTAAATATTATATACAATTTATATTGTTATATTATTAATATTTTACATTAATAGGGCAGAATAACGAAATACTAAAGTATATTTAAAAAAGACTATTCCATAAAAGACTTATATGGTTTTCAAAACTGGATCAAAAATGGAACCACACAGGAAGCACCAGCTTTCAAAATCATAAAAATAGAATCATCAAAATCGGTTCACCCGTTTGAAAGTTCTGAGCTAACAAATATAAAAAAAACAATCGAATTGAGAACCTCCTCCTTTTTTGAAGTCGGTTAAAAATTAGCTAGTTGTTAACCAACTTTAAATTGTTATAATTATGTCCTAAACTGTTATTTAAAATGAAAAATGATGAAAGAAACCTAAAGATGATTTTTTAAATACCTATTCAACGAACAATAAAAATAAAAATATCGACGAACTATGTCAAATGGGGTGTCCATTTGACATAGTTCGTCGACATTTTTTTAATTTTTACAATATGGCGTATAATTGTCACTGTGGTGACTTTTGATTACTGTCATGTCTTTAGTGACACTCGCAAAATTAAGAGGAGTCGATTAGCGTAAGAATCATCAAAATCGGCCTACGCGTTTGGGCTCTAGCACGCCACAAACATACATACATATACTGATAATTAAACCATTACCCTCGTTTGCGTAGCGCAGTCGGGTAAAAAGAAGTCAGGACTGCAGTGTGTCCAAAGTACAAGTAAGCAAGTAAGTATGGAAGGGACATTATTCAATAGGTAAATCCAAAAACTTGTTTTTTAATTAATATCAGAGGTACATCACTAGCTCAAGATGGCGTTTTATATATCTACCGGTTGGCGTTTCGCTGGATATTCAACGGTCAACGTCACACGTTTACCGGTCTAAGCGCTCGCCCGAAAGTTTTTATTAAAAACAAAATGCCAAAGTAACTTAATTATTGTGCAGTAAACGGGTGTATAACCAGAGATCCAATGAAAATTTGACATTTTTAAATTGCCGATAGCAGAAAAGTTATTACTAAATGATTTATTATAGGGAACGCCGCCGCGGCATAAGGGTGTATATATGGTATAATTAATTAATTATAAATGCCGTTTAGAATTTATATTTAATAAACCCTCTGTGACAAATTTCTGTATATGTGTAAAATATGATAATCATTTAAGTGTATGCAACTGGCGACAAGCGATTTCGAACAAAATTCAGCTGATGGCCTTTCTAACTATCTAATTATTCTCAGTTCTGTGTTAGGTACCTACTAAGCAAGTTCTAACATGCTACTCGTTATATATATTTAGTCTTAGATTGATCCAAGTATGTAGTACAGTAACAGTGGCGTGGCGTGCCTTGGAGGGGCCCTGTATCAAAATTCGTTGGGGGGCCCAAATGAAGGGTAAAGATTTCTTACAAAAGAAACAAAAATGCTTTAAACGGGGGAATCCCGCAGTACCGATGTAGGATGTTGCCAACTATTGGGCGCACGCTTAACTCGGGAAAAAAAAAGATTGTTTTTTTTTTACTTTTGTCATTTCTGAAGTGAAAACTCTAAGTATAGGCACGTATGACAGTTTTTTATATGTTTTTTTCCCGGTAAGCACGAGATTAAGTGGCATTGTGGATAACATTTTACTAATTTTTGCTTACACACGTTAGGGGCCTCTGTAGCCCGGGGGCCCCGTATCATTGATACGGCTGATACGGCGGTA
Source organism: Euplagia quadripunctaria (assembly GCA_963859945.1). NCBI lineage: Eukaryota > Metazoa > Arthropoda > Insecta > Lepidoptera > Erebidae > Euplagia > Euplagia quadripunctaria. The sequence continues at coordinate 16,794,214 of OY982560.1, read as the reverse complement.
GCTACGCCCCTGTACAGTTATAAAACTACAGTAAATAATATCTAAGTAATTTAGTTACTTACGTGGTGCGTCAGTCCCAAATATAGTAGGTGATAGTCCAATTAGTAATACTATTTGAACTAATTTCTTTAATAAGTTCATATTGCTGGTACCGCTACTATAAATATACTGGATCTAAGATTACGCAGCCAGTCAAATTCGTATTTATAGAGCAGTGTCCACGTTTACTTAGTACGAAAAAGCAACCTTGTCCGTTAATAAATTATTAATGATAACGTCAATAAAAGGGTTTGATAAAATGTTAATTGTTTAAGTATTTGCTTAAATTATGACATCTTGATTCCAAAACAAGCAGAGCAATGCGTCATAAACTTCTAAGCTGAAATTGCAGTACCTACTCTAAAATATTTTAACCTTGATTCATTTTAAACTGCTCATTTAAACATCTTGCTTCTTGCTTGCTTTATGTAGTAGTAGTAGGTACAGTCTATCCCTGATAGTGAAAGATAAAAGACCAGGAATTGTATTTCCTTTTCTAATTTAAAATAAAAGTAATGCCATATTAAAAGAAGCAGTAGGTACATAAGTCCTGAAGAAGATCTATAGGTAATCGAAGATAAATATTTTAAGTAGAGACCTATTAGTATAACGAAATCAATATAAATGAATAGAGCACTAAACGAGTACTTATTTCGCCATTTTGAATCAATAGGTTGATCATAATTCTGTTACTTAATTTTGAAAATTATGTAATGATAATAACATTATATTTGGCAAAAAAAGATACAATCATACATGTAAATCCGCTTAGAACACTGAAACACCTATGTAATTATGTTCGGCTGCAGCGACCATCAAGGCTAGCCTCCCCCATTCCCGTGCTAGTAATAAACTGTGTTACAGCCTATAACTGTGTAACTTACAGGTACACAAAATCAGTGCGTATGCAGTTTATCTTGGATTTTTGTGAATTACTGAGTCCCTACACTAGGCTTGGGCCTATTTAAATGAGGAGGATAAAAAGGAAAAATAACAAATACAAAAAAACATAAAAATAGAGAATATAATTGCCGCGTTATAAAGAGGTGTGTGAGTGCGTGTTTCGTTGTTGTGTATTTATATGTGTGTTGTTCCTTGTGTATGCATACCTATGTGTACGTACGGATATGTGAGGTTGCAATACGCATGCATGGAGACTTATGTGACTGTGTATAGCGAGTAATATAGGCTTAGTCGTTTGAATAAAGTAAATTTAATATCAAGATACTGTCTGCAGTAGATTTTCTGTGTATGGATGTATATGTTTGCTTTTGGAGCCATGTTTTTGGTTTGGATTTGCAGTGGTAGAAATTTAACGGGTAAATGTGTAAGATTTTATTATATAGATGAGAACTAATGACCCTGTTATGTCGTTTGGCAAGCGTCGTTCTGCAACGAATCGTGGGACATACCTTATTTAAGAAACGTTTTGAAAATGTTTGGGTCATATGGTAAATTTACGTGTTTTTTAAGAACAACTTGTAGAATGAATAGTTGTCGAACTGTAAGGACTGGAGCGTCTGAGTAGAGTTGCTGTGTAGGGTATCGAAAAGGTTTCCTAGACATTACCTTCAACAATGTCCTTTGAGCTCTCTTTAACGGTAAAATAACAGTTTTTGCTGCACCACCCCAGGATATAATGAGTATGATATGATATGTATGAGTATGATAAAATTGATTATGCTAGAACAAAATATATGTAAAATATGAGAGTTTTAGTATCTGCGGCATTGCGTAGCAGCTTAAAAATATAGGTTAATTTTCTGACTCGTTTAGATAAGTTATCAATATTTTATTGCCATTTTAAAAATTTATCGAGATAAATACCGAGCTATTTAACATGCGAAACTCTAGAGACCAATTGACAATTGCAGCTAGGGGCAAGGTCCAGACAGCTATGTGCTTTTAGCATAAAGACATTTGTAACATGCGTGAGTTGTGAGCGAAAGTTACGATACTGATTTTGTCCAGATATAAGGTGAGTAAATTGAGGGAGAGCCAGGACATTACCTTTGTGAGAGCAGCCTCTGCGTGAGTTTTTGCCTGATCCCAGTTTGATCCAAGAATGAGAAGCGCCGTATCGTCAGCGTAAGCAAATACCTTGCAGTTAGGTAAAAATAGCTCACACAGATCCTTTAGGTAGATCGTGAATAAAGTGTGACCCAATATACTTCCCTGCGGGACGTCATATTCTAGACCCTCCTCCTCACTGATGTAATTGTCAATTTTAACTAATTGGGTTCTATAAGATAGGTAATCGGATAGCAGTTTTAAGACAGTCCCTCTAATGCCGATCTCCTCTAGTTTTTTTTTATTAGAGTGGGGATAGAGACAGTGTCAAAGGCTTTGCAGAGATCCATAAACATGCCAAGGCATTTCTGGCCCTTGTCCACGAAGTCCACTACTTCAGTGACGAAAGACTGTGTGGCATCTTCTGCAGATATATTACGTCTGAGACCGAACTGGTTTGATGAGATTATATTTTTAGAATTCAGATAGTTCATTCAGCGATTATATGATTTAAATTGTTAACAAGTTATAACACATAGTTACAAAATTTAACATTTTAAAATTTTAAGAAGATTTTCTCATTTCCTATAGATTTTGGTACAGTAATTTCAAATCTACCGTCCGTTTTCTTCTATCAGCTTTAGTTTTTAGAACACAGCTTTTTTGTATTTTATGTGAGGGTACTTAGCATAGTATTGATATCAGTCAAGTTAAAATTAACGCCATGTCTACATCGTAAATAGTCCGCAGTGTTTTTGTTTCATTTATGGTGGATATATGTTTAAAAATTATAGAAAATCGAAAACTGATTTCGTGAAAACAAAATCAATTATCCATTTTAGAAGAAGAAGAAGCTGTTTGTCGTTCTCGAAAAAAATCTTCGTAATTATGTGTTATTTACTTTCATTACAATAGTGGGGCTGATACTATGTTCAGTTATTTATAAATCCGGGTCATTATGAAACATATGTTTGTTAAGTTAGAGAGCCCCGGGAATAATTCCTGGTACTGTTGTTGTAATGACATTTGATAAATATTAAGTAAAATATCTCATCTGGACCATTTTCCTGAAAATCTCGGTCACTTTAGTGATGAACAAGGAGAAAAATTCCACCAAGAAATTTGTACCACGGAGGAACGATATAAGGGTAGATGGGACGTGCATATGATGGCAGATTACTGCTGTAGTCTAAAAAGAGACCTACCTTCAAGTATCTCATTCAAGAAAATCATTAAAAAGATCATTTTTAGCTACTTTTGAAAATTAAATTTATTTTTGGGGTAAGTTTCTCAAGGGTTTTTTTACTCAAGTGCACATATGTCATATATCTGAAACTAAAGCTGATAGATAAAAATGGATTTCATTTTCAGTGTCAGGGCGCCAAATATCTACACAGAAGCTGTTTATCCTTCTGGAAAAAATCTTGGTAATTATGTGAAATTTACCAGCTATTCCCCATAGCTTTACCTGTGTTTATCGTTACTGCTACGCTCCTAAGGGTCGTAGCGTGACGTTATATAATCTATCCCAATAAATACACCGTCCAACATAAAAAGAATTTATCGAATCCGACTGGCAGTTCCAGAGATTAGCGCGTTTAAACCAACAATCAAACAAAAGCTCTTCAGCTTTTTTATATTAGTACTAGAAACCCGCCCCGGCTTCGCACGGATAGTAGAGACATCTTCAACAATCATCATCATATTTCAACCAATTTACACAAAACGTTAACAAATTATACACCTAAACCTTCCTCATGAATCGCCTACTGACCAAGAGGCGGCCAAGGTCTGCAAGGGTTCCCAGATGCATACTACGCTGCGCTTAGTGTTGTGGATTCGATTCCCGCACAGAACAAGTAATGGCGCTTGCAAAATACCTTTTTTAGTTAAGTCTGATTCTGATTTTTTATTTATTTAAAAAAAACTATGATCGAGAAGAGAGTGGGAAGAGGGGAAGAGGGGAAGGACGGGAATAAAGAAGAGGGAAGGGTTAGGGCCTCCGGTAACCTCACTGACGCGACGAAATGCAATGCAAGCCGGTTTTCTGTGAGACCATGGTATCGAGCGGAGTCGAGCCGGCCTATACGAGCCGAAGCATGGCTCTCTCACGTTTTAATTTACTTATTTTTAATTTACTTGATAAATAAGATTTTGTAGTAGCTAGTTAGAAGTTTTGATTGCTTTAGGTGGCGCACACGCGATGATATGGTTTGATATTAAGTAACGTTTGCAGCGGTTCAACATCGGATGGGTGACCAAAAAAAAAGTTTTTTGATTTGCTCTGTGCTGTAGGTAATGGGGTCGTTCATTTTACGGACGGTTACTCGTCAGCTGTTTCTTGCATTTTGAATGAGTAGGTTGGTGTTGAAGTTTGTAAGGATTGGAGTTTGGTAACCTTCGGCGACAGCAGTTTATTTTAACACCCAGAATAAAGGGAAATCTATTTTTATTTATAAAAAATAATTATAATATTTACAATCACAAAACTAGAAAGAAACTCAAGTAGGTAGATGAAATTATGGGCCTATCGTCGTCGTCGTCTATCGTGTTTACGTACCGTCCGGCTGTAGGTAATTATATCAAGGAAAGGGCCGAGTCACAATACTGTATACACTTATACTGTGACCTTACTTCGAAAACTCCAATGCTCACAGCAGTACAAAAATGGCGACGTTTATGACGTCATATATTTCCCTACGATACTGCGGCAGTATACTGTCTGTCTATAACGGAACGAATTTCTCCCCAGTATGTGCAGTAATATCGGAACATACCCTCTATATATTTATATATATACTTTTTGCACATGATAGTAGTGTAGCTATTTTTAAAACGACAACACTACTAGAGGAATGTCAAGACTGTCAATGTCAGCTGGTTAAGAATGTGCGTTGTTGCGTTTTCTGCCGCCGGGGACCGGTGCGATGCGGTGACCTATTCTTAAAATAGAAATAATATATCGAATCTGTCAAACTCCTTCTATCTTGTGACTAAAATTCTACTACTGCCTATCACCATGGGTGGGCGGAACAAGGTTCAAGACTTTTTCCACGAGTTAACAAAAATGTTTACGTGGTCTTATCTAAAAGAGTTAATCGTCAATCCTAAGCGATTACCATTCGTCAGTCTACTCATCATCATAGCTGAACTTATCATTAACCTGTTAGTGGTGGAGCGAGTCCCGTATACTGAAATTGACTGGAAGGCTTACATGCAGGAATGTGAGGGATTCTTAAACGGCACCTTCGACTACAGCCAGCTCCGAGGTGACACCGGCCCCCTAGTGTATCCTGCAGGATTCGTGTACATATACTCTTTCTTCTACTTCCTAACAAGCCAAGGTGAAAATATTAAACTTGCACAGTACATATTTATTGGTATCTATTTGTTGCAGTTATGCCTTGTTCTTAGGATTTATATCAAAACAAAAAAAGTCCCACCTTATGTTCTTGCAATAACTATACTAACATCTTACAGAATACATTCAATCTATGTACTTAGATTATTTAATGATCCGATCGCTGTACTTTTTCTTTATATAGCTTTAAATTTCTTTATGGAATCTAAATGGCACCTGGGTAGTATATTTTACAGCTTAGGTGTGTCTGTGAAGATGAATATACTCTTATATGCTCCAGCTCTATTTTTCTTTTATCTTGTCAATTTAGGTTTCATGGGAACAATAATTCAATTGTTTATTTGTGGTCTTATTCAAGTAGTATTAGGTTTGCCATTTTTATTAACTAGCCCTGAAGCTTATTTACGAGGAAGCTTTGATTTAGGTCGTGTTTTCAATCACACATGGACTGTCAATTATAGGTTTCTTGATATTGAAATATTTGAAAACAAATGTTTTCATTTATCACTATTAGGTGTACATGTTCTCTTACTGATAATATTTATACCCATGTGTGTCAAATATTTCAAAAGCTACTGTCGCCTCAAGTATGTGCAGCATCAATTTCAACCACAGATTGATGCTAAAAATCTAGAAAATAAAAGGAAATATAAACTTAAGAAAGACATGAAACGAAAATTAAATAAGAAGAATGAAGAAGAGGAGATACTAACGAAAGAACAGGAAGATTTCTTGAATTCATTTGAAACTATGTTGCAAAAATCTTCAGCTAAAGGCAGTAAGAAAACTGCTAAGAAACCAATTGTGGAACCCATTGAAGATTCCAATTACAATATTGATTTTGGCATTTTAACTCAACTTTGTATTTTACCAATGTTCATTGTCAACTTTATTGGTGTGATGTGTGCCAGAAGTCTTCACTACCAGTTCTATTCATGGTATTTCCACAGTTTGCCATACTTATTATGGTCTAACAATTATTCTGTTATAGTTAGGTTTCTTATCTTAGCTCTTATTGAAATGTGTTGGAATACATACCCTAGTACTGAGTTATCTAGTGCTTTACTGCATGCATGTCATATTTGTGTTCTTTATGGAGTTTACAGAAAATTATCAGCTGAATTACAAATTGTTTCTAAAATAGAATAAGTTAAATGATCTATAACTATAATCTCTTTGTACAGTAAGTCATTATAATTGTATAAACCGAAATGACATATTATTTTATTATATTATGTCAAAGTTTTGATATTGGCAAATTTTTATTTCATATAAATGTTTAAATTTTAAAATTGGTTTTTCTGATATATTTTAAGGTTACTTACATAATAGCCTGTTTATATTTTGTTCAAGTGTTTGTGTATGTTTTCTATATAAATAGAATCTAAATATTATGTTGTTTATGCAATTTACACAATTCACAGACAATGTATACTGGCTGTGTACGTGTTTAATACATAGTGAGCCACTCCACAAAGCCCCGTGGCCAAGTAAAATAAATGTGTTCACGACACAAACTTAGCTTAACTTCAAAAGTAATGACACCAGTTTGGAGCTCTAGCGACACAATTGAGACGCGTGACTAAGCTAGCACTTCCATGCAAAACCAAAATTAGGCAGGTCCAATTCAACCAGAAATTTGCTGTGCCCTACCTCATAGAAATATGCAAGTGTAAACTATTTAATTCTTACGCAAGTCTATTGGAAATATTGCATATTGTGTTTCCAATCTATGATAACTTTAGCATTAATAGATATTTTTTTTATGAATAAAATTATCTATCATAGTTAGATGAGTTAACCTAATTACTAAGATTAAATTAAACTTCTATGACATGTATGGCGCAATGAGTATTACCACAGATTCATGGTCATCTTATTGCGTCTAGCAATATAATAATATGATAGGTATGTAATGTCAAATGTGTTCATGATGTACAATTTACGATTTTATATAGCTGTAATTAGATTTGAATAAACTTTTGTACTTAAAATGTTGTGAAATTTATTCCATATCGCTACTTTTATTATCCTTTTTGTGTTTATTTTGTTTATAATTACAAGGTAACGCTTCGAGGAGGACGCGCAAACAGAATTAATCCCGCCTTTTGCAATGTTAGACGCACAGAGGCATTAGTTATTTTTCGTGTCTCGTGTACTATGTACTGTTTATTTGGTACACTTTCGGTCCGTAACTACTCAACCGATCATCGTTAATTTTTTGTATGAAATATGTTGAATCAATAATATTTATAAAGAGCGGGCTTATCGCATGTAGCTATCTCTTAAAGTCAACTTTCCCGAATCACTAGAAAGAAAGGTTGCGATATACAGGTGTGTTCGTTGGTATTTCATCGAAAACCTTTATTTAGAATAGATAGTTTATTACTTTTGGATTAACTTTCATTCCTCCAAAAAACTAGTTAAGCGTCACAAACTATTAGTATTATATGAAATTTACTAAGTGAAAAAGTAGATCCATACCGGAATGGACACTTCAGGGGCAAACGTTTGTTATTAATTCCCGGTGGACTCACCATTGAGTGATATTAATTAACGTAATGGAACTGCTAAACCGGGTAATTTTAAGGAGGAACAGCATTGTTCAGTTTTGAGTTTGTATCAAAAGGTTCCCTGTAGCTTTCTTTTTTAGCAATGTAGGCAAAATTTTAACGGTTTGTTACAGCGCAGTTAGGCATGACAGCTAAAAAAATCCTTCGGCAACTTTAGCGCCTAAGTAGAAAGGCGCAAAAGAATAGCTTCTAAGTCGGTCGTCGTTAATAGTCCATTGAAATGTTACATTTTTTTGGGCTTGGCGTGCGTTTGTCAGAGGACGCAATTTAATTTTTTAAATATGATGGGGTTAGTGTAAAGTTAAATCCAAGTTTGTGGGGTTGCAACCCTTGTCCCACGGCCGCCATCTTGGAAAAAGAGGTTCAAATGGTTTTTATGGTTTATCTGCCAAACTATAGGTCTCACAAAAAAAAAATACTAAACATTTTTTGTTGCAAATTAAATGATCTACAACTTTTGTTCAGTAATTTTTAGTCGTACAATCATAAATAAAAAAGTTATAAGCAAAATCCATAAAAGTTTAAGAAAAAAAATCTATTTGTCGATACAACTTTTTTTCTAATCATTTTACAAAAATTATATCAGACCATTTTTATAGACGGCGTTTTAAGGAACAATTTTTATTGTAAACATTTTTAAATTTATTTATTATTTAAGGTTTTACAGCACTGCGAAACGAATACTATTCTTCAGTATTCATAACTATACATGAATATAAATATTAATGATTTGCCATAATTTTTAATCATCTTGTTATTTTTTTATGATATTTTTTTCAATTATTGATAATAAAATATGGCAAATCATTAATATTTATAGTTATGAATACTGAAGAATAGCATTTGTTTCGCAGCGCTGTAAATCCTTAAATAATAAATAAATTTTAAATAGTTAATAATGAAAATTGTTCCTTAAAACACCGTCTATAAAAATGGTCTGATATTATTTTTTTGTAAAATGATTAGAAAAAAAGTTTTATCGACAAATAGATTTTTTTCTCTCAATTTTTTATCGATTTTCGCTTATAACTTTTTTATTTATGATTCTACGATTAAAAGTTACTGAAAAGTTGTAGATAATTTTATTTGCAACAAAAAAAGTTGTTTTTTTTTAGTTTGGCAGATAAACCGTAAAAACCATTTCAACCTCTTTTTCCGAGATGGCGGCCGTGGGACAAGGGTTGCAACCCCACAAACTTGAATTTAACTTTACACCGTTAGTATATGTATTATGCTTTACACTAACCCCCCCTTCATATCTAAAAAATAAAATTGCGTCCTCTGACAAACGCAACCCCAAATGTAATTTTTCAATGAATTCTTGTTTCAATATTGGCCCATTAGTCAGTTTATGTTTCACTTTAACTTCTTAATGAACCCATTAAACAACTTTGCTTTCTTGCTTCATTCTATACCCGCCAAAATCACCTGTCTATAACAATTGGATACGGTTCTGGTACTTCTGGAGGAGTAAAGCTGGCACCCACTGGCGGTTAAACGAGCATGATTCTCGACATCTGGCAACCTTGTATGGGACTGGACGAGTCTAGTCTCCAAATTCCCTTAACCTTGTTTGGAAAATGAGAATTGACTTCAGACATTCAATTTGTTTTAAAGCTCCTCGTCTAAAAATGTTGTCTCTATAGGAAAGGTACCTATGCAAGAAGTGCCTTTATTCTCCCGTCCACTAGAGAAATGAGTCCATCATTTCTCTTCGTCTCGTTACAAAGAAATTAGAGCTTCGTCTATCTTGATATGTTTTACCTGTCATAGATTCTTTGAAGAATCTATATTATGAATAGTGCAAATAAAAACAACAATATAAGCGTTTTGAGATTGTTTATTATGAACCGTATTAATACAACTAATCAAAGGAAATCTAATTATATTCTTAAATTTAGAGATTGAGGCGCAAAATACTTCCTCTGATATCACAATACCACCATTGCTCGGATCTGACGCCTCTCTACCCAAGCTTATCCAAAGTATTATAGCAGTATACCCATCGTACTGTATTATCTCTTATATAATTTTTACTATATAACAAAGCTATATAAACAATTGAAATATTCTTTTGTCACGCTGCCGTTGCTTGCCATCGAACGAAATAATTACAATCAATACAATGGAGACGAGAAGAGCAACCAAATGCATATTAAGTTAGGCCATTAGAAAAAAGTCCAGGAAATTAAGACTTAAGTTTTAGAAAAATCAGTAAAAACATGTTGATTTCTGATTTGTATCTTTAAGTTCCAACTAATGGTACCTATATGTATAATAGGAGTTGCGATTTCCATATTCCTTTTAAATAACAGTTAAATACTTATGGTCTATGAGCTTAAAAGTTTAACAATTACTATGTACTTGTGCGGACCTTCCTTGGGCCTTCTAACAAAAATTACTGCATATTGAATATTACTATTCAGTCAAAATACCCAGTCATATAAAGATAAGGATTCGTCGAATAAAAATATCATATAAATAGAAATATACACCAGTACAGTCCATACTAGAAGTAGTTAATACTAACAGTGGTTTTAAATAAAATTAGCTATTGAAGATGTTTACAAGGACAAATAATTTCTCTAAACTGTAACTTAGTGAGAGAACTCAGCGGCAGTCTTACATGACTGGGCTTAAACTTAAGTTTATAGATAACAAATAGTGGCGAATGTCTAGACGAAGCCGAAGTTCTTAGTTTTAATGGCAAGCAACAACTTGTGCTTGAGCACATGTCGCGACGAATACAACGGGATGTAGAGGCGCGATATGCACGTGTTGGCGGTGGGCAAGTGCGCGTCGTCTGCCGGTCGGATCGTCACCGACGGCATCGGCTGGAAGCCTTCCTCGGACGCCGGCAGCGCTGGCGAGCCCGTCCAAAAGTAAACCTGTCATATAAATCATTTTCAGCACTCACCGTAAATTACCAATCATATTAGACATTGTCTATAGCTTCACTTACAATCGCGCCACTTACATACGCGTACAATCTTGTATAATATTAATGAAATCAAAAAGACGTAAATATAAATGTATGGATACAAAACACGATTCTTTTCAAAGTGAAATAAACGGTATTACACTCGCTTGAATGTAAACAACAATCCCGGTCTTAGATGAGATTGTATGTCATGCCACATGTGGAATACTTAACTGAATGAATAGCGGTTGATAAAGATTGAAGAACACACGAACAGAAATATGAGAAAGATCGAATGTTAGTAAAGATTCTATAAACCATTCTTACCAAGTCCTGTCGCTCCAAATGCGTCATCTTATCTACAATGGCCCAAAGCCAGCGCTTGAACCGCGCGAGTCGTTCGGGCCGCTCGCCACTCTCGTCATTGAAGCTGGTATATGAAACTAATGCAGTCACGTTTATATCTCCAACGCCGTTTAGCAGTAACCTGAGATCTTCCGCCGTTAAACCTTCCAGTGTGGTTTCCGGTAACACATCGAGTACGCCCACTCGCATAGCCTAGAAAATATAAACAAATTCCATTATTATAAGAATTCGAATACATCATTTTTTCAAAACGTGTTGTGAGAGCTTGTTCTT